>WOGN01010786.1:0-10266 GCA_015342105.1 Leptinotarsa texana | reverse complement strand
CCACTCACCATACAAACTAATCGGCTTCGTTAAGAAGCTGGGTTTATTTGGCCGAGTGTGAATAGGTGTGAGCCACAATAAACCCTTATGGGTTGCGGTGGAGGGTCGAATAGACCCATTCACTTTAGACCTACCTACCTACCTATTTCGAAGAAAAATATGGATAGTGGCGAAATAGCAACATATAACACATTGAACTATATTGAATGTTTCAGGAGTCAATCAAACATTGACATCATTTAAAAACTCCTTTCCATATTTTTCAGATTGTGAAAGGTAAAAATATCCTAAGAATGTTGATAAAAAGTAATCAAATTGTAGAAAAACTTCCATTCATCCTGGAGACCTTCAAAGATAGTAATTTACTTTTCGCTACCTTCACTTGAATCCACTCACCCTTTTCCGGAGTCAATTTTCCAGATTCCGCATATATTTTACTCATAATATTATTATTGCCTTAAGTAATGATGTATGCTCTTCCGTCCCATCTCATTTAGCATCCTAGAGCGATCAATTACTCGAATCTGACTTCAAAGTTCCTTTATGTCTGGATCTTGCAGAGCGGCGGTGAACTGAAAAATCGGGTCGGAAAATTTAATGATGCGTTTAAATTTTCTTTTCGGCTTCTCGGAGTTGGTTTAAGGACTCTATTCTCGTGTCGTTGCTCGGGATTTATTGGCAATGTGGGATTCCGGAATTAGGAGTAACAGAATGTACTAATTTAGCGAATTGAAAACTTTCCGATTGGGGTGAAAAACTCGATTTCCACATTATCTTCGACGATTGTAGGATTGGGTGTTTGGTGTGTGGCTTTAGTTTCATTTTGATCATTGTTACTAGAATGAATGAATGTGTTTTATAAATGTGAAAATCAACAAGTTTGGTCAGATTTATTCCTCTCGAAAAAAAAAACAAATTAACCACGGGCACATTTTTGTCACAGAGGTTTATTTTTTATCAAATTGCTTTTTTCTACGATACCTCCAAAACACTTTTCATGTTTTTTTGCCATTTTGGTGAATGATGATTGAATATGAAACAACATGTGTGTCACTTCAAAGTTCCATCAAATGGTTTAGGTGAGAAGGCGATTTCATCAAAAAATGTTCTGTATGAAAGTTTTATATCAATACATTGGCTTTTACAAATTGTTTGCCAATATACAGGATAACGAATAGGAGTGTTGACTATACAAAATAAGGTTTTTTAAATAAAATGTCATATATTGCTTTCTATATTCGCAATACATCAGAAAAGTATTTTCGGAAATAGGTATGGGTATAAGTAATAGGTATACTCTACCTATTACCGAGTAGTTCAACAGTTATGCCAACAATATGTCAAAAAATCGATATATTCAATCAACCCATTCACGATGTAGAAATCAGTTGAGGAGTATAACCTTCAAATATTTCAAAAACTTTTGGGAAAAAAGTTTTTGGCTTTCTACAACTCCATCTTGATACAAAAAAAATGGGAATCTTCCAAAAACTTTCTTTCCAAAAAAATAGTCACTCCTAAAAATATAACCCGTTCATTTCACTTCAAAAATGTTTTATCACCGCATTGAACCTAGAAAATGATTTTTTTTTCAAATTGAACTCCTGAAATATTTTTACACATGTGAAATCCTCTTGAAAAGAACTTTTCGAAAATATGGATATTAACAGAATATTATAAGCGAATAGTTTATTATAACAGATTAATACAGTAAGAAATATGTTATTTTCAACATTGTAGAAACTATAATCAAAATGTGTAGTTGATATAAATTCCAGTCAAATTAATATATCTTCAGGTGGCCATTGCCTTCGGAAATTTTGAAAAAAGTGATGTTAGTAATGACATTTTGATAATGCAACTAGTACTGAAACCAAAAACAATTAAATTAATAAATGTGGAAAAATAATCTACATAGAAAGTCACTAGTTTTATTCAGTATCAATGCTGAAACATTGAATTGCTTTGCTATAAAATTATAAGGTGAGATTTATAAAATAAGGAGATGAGGAAAAACAATATCTTCGTCGAATTAATCTTTCACACTGAAAACTTTATCATTAAAAACTTTTTTCTTAGAACAGGAATCTGTGTTGATAATATTGGAAAATATTTCTTCTGTATTATTTACGATAAAACTTCCGAATGTATTCACTCAGACAATCCAATATTTTTAGAAATTACTCTTCAAGAGGAAAAGATATATAAAATTAACGAATATTTTTGTCAAACTATCATTTGACAAAAAAACTACATCACAAAAACATTCTCCCAAATAGAGAATACATCAAAGACATAATTTTTGACATAACTTTTTAGCATTTGATTCTATATTCTTCGAAGTAATTTTCCGAATATAGAAAACAATACGAGTATATCTTGTTTGATTTGCAAAATGTTTACTCATTACCTTGTATGTTGGTGAATAATTCAGAAAATAGTAATGCATTGCTAACTTGACTTTTTTCATTCCAACTTCTAATGGATACAAACACACTGTACCTGTACCCTCTTTTTTCAAAAAAGTATTATACTGCATTTCTATATAGATATCTCGCTACATAATAGGTACTTTTTTGATTTCTTGAATATACTCGTAGAGAGTGCAAAACTTTAAATAGTTAACGGAACCCCACTTTTGAAATTACAAATAAAAAACTTCATTATAAGTGGCAAAAATATGAAAAAACAATAAACAACTCCACATGATCTAAGTAGCAGAATTATCTTCCCTCTTATATCACTATAGATTCTAGCACTAACAAACTAATTCAGTTCATACTCCTTTCCAATGCCTACAATTTGTTATACTCACTTCTTTATTACTTTTCCTCTTCGTTTCGAGTTTTTCATCCATTTGCCTTCTGTATTCATATCAAATTTATTTAACGATTATATTCTGACCCTGTTACAGAGTTGATAATAGTTTTGTTTTGTTTTAAGTATCCTACTTTCGCTCGTATAATCACCATCGTATACAGTAATATCGAATTTTGAAAATAAAGGGGCTAGAAATTCATGGTTGAACTCATGTCTTTCTGTGATTAAATGAGTGGCATATGTGGAATTTATTTTTCCATTCTGGAAACTATTTCTGTGTTCCTTTATGCGGGCTATAAACGTTTTTACGGTGTGACGTATATAAAATATCAAAGATGATCCAGATGATAATTTATACACTCCCGATTAAAAAAAAATCAATAAAAACTTAGGCATGTACAATAAGAATAACAAAGATAAAAGTTTAGTTTCGGAAAAATCGGAAAAGTATACATTATCATTTGGGTCATTTATGATGTTTTATATAGGTCACACTGGAAAAACGTTTAAAGCTCGCATAAAGGAACACAGAAATAGTTTCCAGAATGGAAAAATGAATTTCACATATGCCACTCATTTAATCACAGAAGGACATGAGATCAACCATGAATTTCCATTTCCAGAAGAAAGGTTTAAAACTTAACCTGTTAGAGAGTATGGAAATAAACAAATTCAAAAACTCTCAATATCTTATGAACGATCAAACTGAACTGAATAATTCGCTGTTATTGAATGTGTTTATTTACAGATAAGAAAAGTCAAGTATACTTAAGGTAATTAAATTTATTCATATAGTTAATGAATTTACCAGACCTTTTCAAGTAGATTCATTCATTAAAAAGTAGGTATATAAGTAGATAATATCTTAGAGTATAAAATAGTTATAATCTAGAAGCAATATCATTTTACATTTCAAAAATCTATTGTATAGCGAAACACGTGTTTTATAGTGACAATCATACAATTAACTGTACTAATGAGTTTTGCAACTGATTATTACTTCAGTTATAAATTCAGTTATGAAAATTATCATGATTTTTTAAATTCAAAGGTTTCTGACACTATCCAATTCATTTACGCCAACTTCTGATTCGTTATCGTATTTTTTTCAAAAATTTGCCACTTCCATTTTTTCAATTTCTTTTATTTATCTTGTTTGTGATTTGGATATATTGGATATCATAACAGGAATGTGGGTTTTTTAATTTTAGCACATGGGCACAAGTGAAAACCTTGCCCTAATGAAATAATAATGGAAGCGACCTATTTTCCCAATTTTTTTTGTATATAAAGTTGAACTTCAACACTAGTGCAAGAAGTGTCCTGCAAAGTAAACTTGAAGAGTGTCCCCATGTTATGATTCGAAGGATTCTCACCAATCCCATTTCATTCATTCATTGTCGGCGTGGCGGTCGAAACAAACTATCCGACTTTGTTATATTCAATGTTTATGCAGCGATACATCCAATATTCACTGTTCGTTATTTGCTATTGAATTCATTAAAACCGTATCGAAATATATTCATTTTGGGATCGATTGGAAATTATTAGTTTATTATGAAGTCATAAAAAGTTTTCGTATAATGAATTCCAACTGTGCCTAATGAATTTACAATGGAATGCTGCGTTGGAACTTGTGTTTGTTCGGAAATATCACCAAATACAACGGGATGTAAATGCTGTAATAATGAATGCTGCATGAAATGAAATGGTTCAAAAGGGATTTTTGTAGGTTTTGATTTCGGGGTTATAGCGTCCGGAGTAACGGATTATTATTGATATATCACGTTGGCAAAAATAGTCGTTTTTGGGGGTATAATGGTAGTCGTTTTTTTGATTTATTCGTATGAGATGTATCATGAAATCAATGAAAACCAAAATAACAGGAAGCCGTTAGAACAAATGTGCTGTATTGTATCTTAATATTTCGATAGATCAGAATTCTACTATCATTCCTGTCTGAAATCTCGGTTTATTAACTTGAAATGCCAATTTTTAACTAGTAATTCTTACTTTAGTGTCGTAATTACAAGCCGACTCAACCTAACTTGATTATTACATATCCCTCACATAACCTAACGCATCATAACTTAGTCTAACATAACATATCCTTACCTTACATAACTGAAAGCTAATTAACCAATTTATATATTTTGGAATTCAGGTTGGAATCCTAATTTTGAAATTGGAATTGAAAAAACATTTGTTTAACTAGGGTTGTAAATTTCAAAGGGTTCGCTTAATATTTTCAAGTACAGTATGTCTATTTTAATTTAAGTCAAATTATATTCAGATAACCAACTCCATTGTGAATAGTAAAAAGATTCGTAATGGCAGTTTGTACAGAACTCACCATTAGGGTATACATCATCAACTAGGTTTTTCTACATCGGTAGTCCCAAAAATGTATCCTCATATTAGCTAGCTGTTATCCATAGAAAAAATGCAGGAAACAAAATTTTCCCTCTGTCTCTTTAACAGACCGATTGATATATATTCATAAACCTTATATATTTATTTTTAAAAAAATCCGCTTTTCAAGGAGAAATCAGAAAAACAAATTGGGTAAATTTTCATTCCGTGATGAAAAAACTGCTATTTTTTAAATATAAACTCAGCAAAATAGTCTGGTCAAAGGATGTTTTATTGAAAACGATTGATCAGAATTTCTTGGCATTATTTTTACAGTTACTTTTGAACTGTTCAATATATACCAAAATAACCCCTACATATTTTAAAGATACTTTTCTGTTGAAATTTCGATATAGAATTTATCTATGCCATTTTATTTCAAAAATCAAACTTTCATAGAACCCGATTCTACTGAAATGCTATATCAAAATCTTTCGTACGAAACATTTTTTGATAACTTCCCTGCAAATCCAGATTCTGAAATTAATTAATATCATTCTAACTTAGATCACAAAGTATCCAAAGGGAATAGTTTTTTCATAGTCAATATAAAGGAAAATATTTTTTTCAGATTTCTCTAATATCTCTAATATGATTTTCATACTATCTACTAATTTATCACGTCTTAATTACATAATTATAAAACAGAGAGATGAGAAGCTCCAAGAATTTCCTTTGATGTTAGATTTTCCGCCTTGATTTGTAACCTCAACACATTTCATTTGGTTGAAAATCTTGTTACCAGTTTGATAAACGATGATAACGCTAATAGATTCATAACAAGTATTTTCTTTAAGCCGTTAAAATGATTTCCTGCACATTATTTTCCCCGCTCTTGTTCATTTATATTTGAAATATACTAATGGATTTGGTACTTTCGGTTACGATTAATTTGGGAATATATCCGACCGAAACCACATGACGATATTAATTAACAAACCGGATAACAATAATCGGCAATAAAAACCTAATTTGTGTTCAAATATCACACGGAACCGCATTATTAGTCAATTTAATTGATGTGGTTTCTGCATTTGAGCAGCTCTGATGGGGAAACGCATTGAAAATTCAGCGAGGTTGAGATAAAAGAATTTAACAATATGATGATTAATATCTCCCTTATGGCGTCATTCAGTTGTTTATGAGGTAAAAATTTGAAATTGGGAAATGAGGTTTAGTTTATTGAAGCTGATATTTTCAAAAGAGAAACACTTGAATATCTATACAGGTTTAATCGGAAATGGACCCAAGTGAAGAATTTCTAATCGAACTCAGTATATCTTTTTCGACCATTTGATGGGATACAAAATTCTTTCTTCCACACATGTGGCCATTTCCATTTAAAATGGCGGCGAAGGAGCCATCTTCCATACCTAAATTCAATATGGTGGTAGTATGACATCATCTATCTATAGAAATATTATCAAACAATTTGACATAGGGAGAAACAAACAACAACATTTGCTCAGTTTTTGAATGAAAATTCAATGATGTAAATTTTTCACTAATCCAGGTTTTTTCCTATTTTTATGCCATATTTTACTTAATCTGGAAAATCTTAATAGAATGTGATATTTTTTGAACATTGACATCGGAGTGTACCCCTTTTTACTAGAAATAAATGCCGAAGATACTATGCTGTTCATTTTTCTTTACCAGTGGAAAACTGAAAGTGTCAAAGCTGTTCTATATCATTTTGAGTTGATGACTACCTACTCACGTTTTCACGATACACAGAATTTGTAGTTGATATCGATCACAGTTGTTTCAGTTGATTTAGAAGAATACACGTGTTGAACCGGTTCCTCTTAAATGAATGATTTCATTATCAATCTCAATATCATCAAGGCTCTTGGTAAACACGTAGCTTATACCAATACATAATCTAAACAAATCGATTTTTATCACTAATTTTGGTGAAGGAGAAAGTTGTTTAGGCTTCGCGCTAGATCCTTCGCCATGTAATTTGTCTTGGATAATCATTAGGTCATACTAGCATTGGATAAATCATAGTAGCATTATAGTTTGTTATTTAAATTTTAGTTAAAATTATTTTGCAATTTCAACGAATACTTAAAAAATACGTGTGACGTGTCATCTGTGACGGCATATGAGCTTTGTGGAAAACCTGAAAATAATTGATTAACGATCCGGAAAATAATAAGAAAAGTGGCTTCATGTGACCTGCAGATCATTTTAATATAAGTTATGATGGTAATGATAATAACAATAATGTGTTTACTTTTGATGTTTACTTTATGTTACTGCTTTTCAGAGATGAAAATTAAAATTCCGAAGTTACAATCAATGTGTGTTAGGTATCTTAAATTTGTATTTATCATTGATATCTAAGTTATTCAAATAAGTACAGTTGTATTCTACTTATATAGAAGTCCTCACATACCTAAATTCAGCATAGCAGAAGTTAATTTTTTTCGCGAAGAAATTGAATACCGTGAAACAATAATCTCTCGGCAAATTTGGCCTTTTTTTTTTTCAGTGAATCCATTTTTCATCATGGGAAAACTAATAAAGTAATATAAATAAACATAAAGAAAATTATTATTGTGCTAAATCTAGTTTCCGAATTTGTTGGTCATAGTCTGCAGTTTTATATACCTCCAACAACGCCAAACTTTTACAGAGGCAATGAGGTAAGATACGCATTGCTCTAGTTATGGATGTGTCTTTGTTCCTATCGTTGGCACGTTTAATTCTTTCATGGTTTATTGCAAGTAACCAGACTTTATCGATGTTAATTTCCTATTTCTTTTAGTCGAAATTATCTCTGTGTGTTTGAGATTATATCGTTCTCTTCGAAAGGGATAACGTGTGTGCCTTGTCTAAGTGATCTTTGGCTACTGTTGATTTATCGTTATGCTCGAAGCGACAATTGATCCGAATTTCAACATGGTTTTTTGTAGTTCCAATGTATACTCATCCACAATACACTTACTACTTTAGATTCTGATGGTTTTGGATGGCCTGAATGAGATTTTCAATTAATGGGTCAATCTGACGTCACTTTGACGTTATCTTTCCTAGATCGGGTCCGCTACACATATTCACGTTGAAGGTGTTTTTTAAATGTTCAATTTGCTAGGAGATGCATCGGACCCTCTCAACTAAAAAAGGTACTCTACAGATTTTGGCTCACAATCCCATGCTTTTTCTTATGGTGCTTCATTTTGCAAAATTTGAGACCTGCGAGCGGAATCTTGTGGAACACCCAACTCGAAGTAGGTGTAATGTGTGTGAGAGTGATACGAAAATAAAAAATGGTGAAAAAAGGGCTCTAAGCCGTATCTTCCCTAATAAAAACTAGATCATCACGTGTAGCACATCAAATGAGAGGGAAAGTAATGCAGAATATATCGACAAAGAAACAACAAATATGACGCAATATGTTAGGACACTAAGCTGTATCTTCGCTAATAAAAATCGGATCGTCACTTGCAGCACATCAAATGAAAGAGGTTAAGATATTGAATATATTGACAAAGAAAAAACAAAGATGACGCAACATGTCAGAAGGGCACTGAGCCATATCTTCGTTAACAATAATCTGATCGTCACGTGCAGCACATCAAAAAAAAGGGGAGAGATACAGAATTAATTGACAAAAAAAACAAAGATGGTGTCAGAAGGGCACTAAGCCATATATTTTAATAGTAATAGTTAGATGACAACTTGTAACACATTAAATGTAAAAGAAGGGAATGCTGAATTTATCGACAGAGAAAAAACAAAGATGGCGCAACATGCCAGAAGGGCACAAAGTTGTATCTTCGTTAGTAATAGTCACATCACGTGCAGCATATCGAATGAAAAGAAAGAGTAATGTTAAATTTATTGACCAAGAAGAAATCAAAGATGGTATACAACATGTTTTGGTTAATTTCATTGCTGTTGGTTGGAGTTTTAATTTAGATAAATATCTGCATTATTCATTTTCTGTACATAATATCTCGCCTTCATGTCTGGTCACCAGTATATCCAAAAATATCAAATATATTTCTCGTTATATTGGTATTTGGATTTTCAAGTTTTCAAGGAAGTTCAGATGTATGAGGAATACGTTCAGTTGCTTTTTATTCAAATTTCCAAAGTATCAGTAACGTAGTGCGGCTAACAAATTATTGTTTTTTTAGGAATTCTTCCATGGGAACCACCGTTTCTAACAAAATTTTATTTTATTTTTTTCCTCTCGAAAATCAATCTACGGAATATCCCCCAAGATTGCTCCCATGCAACGCCCATGTCTGTAATCAGTTCTCTTCCGAGGTACATTATGATAGATCGCCAAGAGCTGTTACCCATCAGTGTAGGAATCGCGAACAATAACATTTTCGCGTTCGAATTCTTTTGTTTCGAAGACAATAGCCTCGCCTCGAACCGCACAGAGTTCGAACCCCGTTGCCAATTATTTTAATGTGCATTCTCGTTATCATCGCGAGGTTTCGTCTTTACGGCCGAACCTTGATCCTGTGGAGCGTTCCTCCCGTCCTTCAGATGTTTTTGATCCGGATTCAGATTAAGAAACGCGGTTTAATTTACTAATGTTTGGTATCGTGTGTGTAAGAGATTTCCTTCTTCTGTCAGTCAAGTATACACAGAAAGGTTTCGTACAGACGTTTTCGGGAGATTTGCTGGAGAGTAAGCTTTGAGATGTGCTCAAAAATAACGAGGTGATTCAGATGGTACGGCAACGAAGTCTGTGTTGTGAATTGTGCAGGTCCTGTCTTGATTTTTTTCAGTTATTTATATTTGATGATTATTTATACTATAAATAAAATAAATAAAAATGTTTCAATGGTATTTAAACAAAAGTGCTTTTATTCATTTCATTTAAGTGATCATGAATTACCATGAAGTAAACAAGTCATCAATCACACATACAGTGTCACACATAAAGTCCGCATACAATGGGATTTTTCTTTGTTCATCTCTTCAAGCAACTTTTGATATCTCCATTAGGTTGTGCTTCAAAAATGATGCCAAATGACATGCATATGACCGATCAAGTGATTTTTC
>WOGN01010785.1:0-10267 GCA_015342105.1 Leptinotarsa texana | reverse complement strand
AACCTAGCACCGTTGTCGAGCTTTTGCAATAACTCACAACAAAAAAAGAAAACCGCCGAAAAATGTACACCCGACGTGCATTGATGATAATATATATCTTATTATTGTTTACCCACTCTCTGGTCAGCCCAAGAATACAATGTTGCCGGACTGTCCTTAACTAAAATTAAAACAAAGGCGAGAACAGTCTGTCTGAAAATGAAAAAACTTGACCAGTTTCACCGAGCACCCTATATATTGTTTCCGAAAGTTGAGATTCGCAAATTTATTACAGTGATATTGACTAAGTATTCCTAAAAAAATCCACTTAATTGCTGTAGACATGTGGGTGGTTAATTACTAAAATACTTATTTTCTGCATAATAGGTTTTTCTGGAATAACTTGGCAATGTCGCAATGGAAATTCAAAAAGTAAAATTACTCAGAGAGCTAAAAAAATATGGAATTAAATGACGTTTTCATATACTGGGTGTTTCATTTAAAAAATATAACTTTGGTTGGCCACGATCGGCTGAATCACTCAATATGCGAGAAAATAATTTTGAAAGATAGTATTTATCCATATGACGGCGAAAAAATTGAGCAATTCGAAAAATTGTTTTCCCTCACAGCAATGGATCGAGGGGATCATTTTGACTCACCCTGTATATGAGGACTGTCAAGGGAACTATATTTTTCTTTTCCTCCCAGAATGTTAATTTTCATCATTAAGAACAAACCTGCGTTTTCTTCATTTTTGGGGCCATAGTATCATTATATTTGTAAACTAGTTGGTTTGTCATTTTAACGATATTCGTTGATAACGAAAGTCACTCCGATTTAATTCCTTCTTTTATTTAATTCTGATTGAGAATATACGAATACTTTGTCATCGTCAAGACATAATTGCCCAGTTAGTCACTCTATTTTGAACATTATAAATAAAAAAGTATGAGGAATGTGTAATACCTACGTCATTTTTTGGCATGTGGCAGTGAAGGTCAAGATCGTCGTATTACATTTTGGCTACTACACGTTTTAAGTGAACCGTTGCAATTACAGTATAATATGTTAAATAGTCATCTCATATCCGAATACTGAAATTGTTATTGGTGGTAAACTGAACAGGTCAATAATCTTACCAAAATCTTTTCACAGACACTACAATATTTTCTTATTAGTCAGTGGGCTATGCTTGAAGACTGGCAGTGAACAAATCTAAAGAAATGAACTTTAAACGTTCAAGCCAGTCTCGGATATACACCTACACAGTAGGTTGAACCATGAAGGGCGTTGGATTATACCTGCCAGGCGTCAGTTCAGGAATCTTCACAGAAAATTTCCTGCACATGCAATTGGCAATACAACTGAAAGAGTGGACCTTCAATTTTGTATGCCCCTTCCAAAATTGAATCGAAGATAATATTGTAACGAAATAAAGCACTAACTGTCTTAAACTAATTTATTTTTACAATATTTACGTAACTAATTTATTTACACACGTTTATCTGCACAATATGTTAACAGCTCGCTTTCTCCATACAGACTGACTGAACAGAAGCTGGCGGCCGGTTTATGTTGCGGTAACGAACATCGTCGAACTCTTCTCGAACTCTCGTTTCGCTTCTTCGGCGTATAAGGAATGTTCGCGTCTGATCTTTCTGTTCTTTCTCTGCCGTTGCCACGAGCCCGGCACGTGCAGCACTGTCAGGGCCGGCTTCTGATTTATTACAATATAAAATATAAAAACATTGTTTTGTTATTATCTGATATCAAAAATAAATTAATAAACTATATCAATTGATTTTGTTCAACGTCCTACACAATCGTTCAGGAAACATTCGAAAAATTGGAAAAAAACAAGTTGTTATATATGAAACTTACTGAGTTATGTAAAATAGATTCCGTTTTTGTGGGAAAGACAGTAGTCAGATTTTTATTTTTAGCAAAGTTGTAGTATTTAAAAGAGCAGTAGTCAATTGTAGTTTGAAACATCTTTTTTAGATTTTGGTGAAACTAGGTCTCAACAACTGCAATTAACTAACGCAAACTAGTTTGGCATTGGGTCGTTATAATATGTAACTACCAGATGTAACATTCATTTTTGGTTATGATATTTATGTTATTTCTAAAATTACTTATTTTGAGATTTTGAGTCTCTATACCATTCACATATCTGCCGAATACTTCCTGTAAGAAATTATAAACAGAAAACAATTTTCTGTATTATTAAGAAAAAAAAATCACATACATTCTAGACACTTGAATAAAAGAAAATGCATGGAAAACATTTTTTTCGTGATCATTTTATTAGATATATACTTTAGTGAATTAACTAATTTTTACAAGTTTTAAATTTACATAAAAACCCGGATAATTTTTAAACCAAAAACCTCAAATGTTGTTCACTTCTTGGAGCATTTCTTGAAAGCCTTCAAAAAAGATTCCTGTTGGAAAAATTGTAAAATTTTAATGAAACAGCGAAAAATTCAATTGAAGCAATAATTTTTTTTATATTCAAATTTATTCGTATTCTCATTATTTAAAGTTCTAAAAAATGATTTTTCATTTCATTTAGCTCTATTTGTTTAAAAAATTGTTATGAACAAATGTATCGTTTATAAGATATTTGAAATTTTTTGGAGGTATTTTTATCAGTGATGAATGTTATGATTTTTTCAAAAATAGAATCGTTTCTTGAAAAAAATGTATTGCTCAAAAATGCATCTGTTGATTGACAATTTGTTTGAAACTAAATATGAATATTGAGAATCGATTTATTAAAAAAATTATTATTTTCTATTCCTCTTTGGTATTCTAAAAACACTTTTCATATATTCATATTTTTCTTATTTATTCAATAAACAATTTGTTTTATACAAATTAATTTTCATGATATATTTTTTTAAATACAACCGAAACAAACAAAAACAACCTTGTTTACCTTTTTGTGTAAAAATTTTTCTCAAATTTTCACTAATTTTTTATAATTTTTTTCACACAACAAGTGACACATAGTTTTTTGTTGTTTAGTAGTATTAGAAAAATATATCGTAATATAAATAAAAATATAAATTGAAAGTTATTTTCAGAATATCAAAGAAGAATAAAAATTATGATTCCAAAAAAAAATCGTTCATCAATATTCTTATTTAGTAGCAACAAATGAGTTCTGGAGCAAAAAAAATTCATTAAGGAACAATTTCACTTAAAAAAATCATAATATTCATCACTTATAAAAGTCCCTCCAAAAAATTTCAGATATCTTATAAACAATACATTTATGAAAAATAATTTTTATATAATTTCAAATAATAAACATATGAATAAATTTGAATATTGAGAAACATTTTTTTTCATTGCTTCAATTGAATTTTTCATTTTTTAACGTCTTTGATTATTAGTAACAAAATGGAAAATTAAATTTTTTTAAATTGTACCAACGGAAATCTTTTTTTTAGTATTTAGTATTTAAGAAAAGCTCCAAAAAGTGAAAACAATTTGAGGTTTTTAGTTTGAAAATTACCAGGATTTTTATGTAAATTTAAAACTTGTAAACATTAGTAAATTAATTGAAGTACATGTAATAAAATAATTACGGGAACATTTTTTCATGGATTTTCATTTATTCAAGAGTCTAGAAGGTATGTGAATTTTCGTTTTCCTCAATAATGATATTTAATGGGTTAAAATAATTTTTATTGCTTAAAGGTCCTTATCTGTCAGCGCGTGCGGCAAGCGCATCACCTGCTTTTAGTGCTATTTTCGCCTCCAAATTAAAATTATAAATATCACTCTGTATGAGTGTTTGTGTTAATATGAAAAACATTCATTGAATTTTTCTATGGTGACCAATTCGGTTTTAGGAACAATTAAGAACAGTGTGCATAAATGTGATAATACATATTTGAAAATGGCAAATATAACCTGAGTTTATTAATAGTTGAACAAAATAATAAATGAATCAGTTTTTTTTGGTTTTTGGTCAAGTTAGGTGGAGCAAATTACAGAAATTCGATTTATTGAAATAGGAGACGTAAAACCCTTTCTATTTTAATAACTGTTAGTTATTATTAGTTTTGATAAATTCTTGGCTTACCATTCTGAAGAAAAACCTGTTGACCCTGATAAGTACAAAAGTATTATGATAAAATATATTTTCAATTATCTACTACCTGTTGACCGCAACTTCGTATGCGTGAATTTCCGCTTTTGGGATTTTCCAGATTTCAAAACAGCAGAAGGTTCTATCAACCAATTTTTGTTTTACAAATAAAAACACAGTCAACCAAAGTATAAGTCAAGTAAGTGAAATCAACTGAACAGTATTTTTTTGAACGAGTCATTTTTGTGGAGGAAATAGAATCTTTATCATCCTTTTTTGGGATTTTTTCACTTTCTATAATTTAAAAAATATAAAATTTGTACGAGGGAACTAACTTTATTTATCGCGATCAGTTCTTGAACTGAACATGACAGCGATAACCATCCCCGCATTCCCCGATTTTTATTCGTTACCGTAACATGACTTTAAATTCAATTTTATGACGCTTCATCCAATGGTAAAACTCGGTTAGTAAGTAAAAATTATCCAATACGAACCGCCAATTCTACAGTCCACGTGTACTAGTTCAGCCGATTTATTTCTATGTAGTGGTTTTCTGGCCGTTGAGAAGGCCGCTAACTTTAAATGTGCACATTATCGTTTAATTCGACTATACGTCCAATTAATCCGTACATACGACAGTAGAAGGTTACATTATCAATATGATTATAAAATGAATGTTCCTGGTCTCTCAAGGAAACCGTTTTTTATTGAATAATCAAAGATTAGGATGTTCATTTTTAAACTGTAGGATATGACTTTTCATTTATCTGGATTTAGCGACAAATTATTTCGCTACCATGTTGTTTCTTTATTGAAAAAGAAATGAAGAAAAATGCTACAATTCATTGAGAGCATCCTCTCATTCTGCACAATTATCTGGAGCTAGAGAGAAAGAAGACAACTTTTTTATTACTTCAGGATGTCAACAAAATAATGTTATGAGTTACTAGGTTTAAGGATCGTCTTCAATTAATCACATGAATAATTTTTTGTCAAATTCATCGAATTCATGTATACAATTTCAATACAAACGTCATTAGTTGCTTGCTACATCCTTAATTTATCCTTATATTTTGCTCACATTTGTTCCTCAACACTGGTTCAGACTGCACTGTGAAAGCAGTTTCCAAATAATAATTATGACATAAATATTATTAGATCCAATCGCTTTTAGGTCAGAACATAAACTGAACAGGGCATGTAAATTGCTCTTCATTCCCTGGACACTACTCTGAACCTTGTGGAAATCTTGTGAAATCTATTAGTAGCATCAGTAGTATCAGTATTACATGTATGAAAACATGTACAGAAGAACAACCATTTTGAATACTTAAAGTAAAAATTTCGTAGACAGATACATTTTTAACATTATTCATTTCCATTACTCCCCTTTTTGTAAGGTTATAACTAAAATCATTCTTGTTTATAATTCATTCACTTCACGATAAACTCTTGAAATGTCTAAAAAAAATTAGATTTCGTGGAATCGCATATAAACTCGTTGAAAGTTACCAGACAATATAAAGTCATGTTTGGAGAGGCAATGAGCTCAATCACAACAATGAAATACGGGGTGCCTCAAGGGGCATTCCTTGGCCCATTGCTTTTTAATACATATATCCGAATTATATTTTCAAGGTTCATATATCTGGTGGCATAGTAAGTTTTTCTGACGACACATTCGTTATTCATCATTTGAACACATGGGCTGGACTGAAAACCATCGTCGAAAACGACTTCCCAAATATCATTGAATGGTTTGCCAGTGAAACCTCCACGATAA
The DNA here is from genome assembly GCA_015342105.1 of Leptinotarsa texana. NCBI lineage: Eukaryota > Metazoa > Arthropoda > Insecta > Coleoptera > Chrysomelidae > Leptinotarsa > Leptinotarsa texana. The sequence goes on along the minus strand of WOGN01010785.1, from coordinate 4,397 downwards.
ATTCAGATAAGACTTTTTACTTATCTTTTGCACAGATATTTGATAGATATCTGATTTCGTCAATTGAAAGCGATTAGAAATCCTATACAACCCTCTGACATGATTCTCTGACACAGCTCTCCAGTTATGAAGGCAAAGAAAGCCATACCTCCAATAAATTGAATGTAGAAAAGTCGCATATACTTCTGTTAGACTACAAAGTTAAGGAATTTTATCGTGGGGTGGAGTAACCAACAACTTCCTGAAAAACCTAGAAGTCACGCAAAAGTGCATCTTGAAAATAATCGATAATGAAAATTTCACATATTTTCCAGATCTTCTATATGAAGAGAGCCAAGCACTAGATGTACGGCAGTTATCATTTTTTTTTCACCGTAGTGTGCGCTGGTCAGGCCCTATCCCCCGAACTATTATTATTATTATTATTACTATTATTATTTTTATTATTATTCCTACTGTATCGAATTTAAAAAATAGCCAATTTTTGAAAAGAGAAATCAGTCCCCCGTCAAACGATATATCGCTAATCCTTTATTTCATTTAATATTTAAAGGTTTGATTTCACTCCGTAGAAGGTGTTGAAGTGATTCGGTTGTGAAAAGAAGGAATATTTATTTCTAAACTCCAACGAGGAGAAAACGGTCTTGTTTAATTTTCATTGGTCTATCCTGGTCATTTATGAATAACGATTAATCAATCTGTTACTTTCTTCTCAGTTACATGAATATTTAGTAACAAGAAAAATCAACTACGAGTACTGATGAGTTTTCCCTCACATAGTAGTAACTCACTAATGAAAACTGGATAAAATCCAGGAATTATTAAATTTGTAACATCGATATTCATTACGCCTAGCTAGAATATCGCGATGTATAACGCCACGTGGGATCATTAAATTATTGAATTAGGACACACTAGTTGAACCAAAAAGTTCTGGGTTGCCTTGGATTTAATTGAGACAAGGCCGTTATTAAATCCAGGCATCATTGAATTTCCTCATTCATAATCAGGACTATAGAAGTTACATAAATATGCTTTCGACTAAACGTTATACAACAGCAAGTTGTTGAACAGAACAGTATTTAGCTTTAATTTCCTCAGTATATAGAAATTTAAATAATAGGATGTACCCGTATGTCTCATGAAGGGTCAGCTACACTTCTTTTTGTTTATGAATTTCTTCAATTACAATTTTTTGAATGTAAAATGCATCCCATATTCACCTATTTTCTTTTGTGGAATGATACTTCCACATTCATTTTTGGAATTTGAATCATTACATTGCTGCCGCATAATAGGAACTTTTTTTACTATATTATAGTGTATTGTCATTTCCTCCTTAATTTCATCCTGAACTGTCAGTCTCACATTTTTATTAGATGGTTCTCTGACACGGCTCTCCCGTTATGAAGGCAAAGAAAACCATACCTCTAATAAATTGATTTTAGAAAAGTCGCATGTACTATTTTCTACCTATATTAAGTTTGTAGTGATTACACTGTCAATACAGTAAGTCAATACATTCTCTAACCGAAGTTATTGCATTTTATATACAGTGTGTAACAACGAAAACTTAACAGAGCCGTGTTTGAATATAAAAAGTAAAATTTTTTAAAAAAAGCTCGGACATGTCGATTTCTAATTAAAGGGAGACACCTTTCAGACTAATCAGATTTTTTGTAGTACACACCCCCTCGGAGGGGTGCGTCCGACGACCCTTGTTTAGATAGGGAAAGTAGGTCGAGTGGCACCATGTTTTAAAGGTCTTCCGAATACCTTTAGATCTCTGTTAAAAGAAAATTTTCGTAATGATTAGTTTTCGAGATACTTTGAAGATTCAAAAGTATTTTTATTGAGATCAACCCTTTTTAAAATAAATCAAATTGTTTTTAAGGTACAATTTACGTTCAGAACTTTCATTAAAAAAAATAAATTTTTGCTTTTTGACAACCTGCTAATACCGTAAAAAAGTAAGAATTATTTGTTTATTACGAGGAAATTTTTTCGGGGGATGGGGTTGGTTACCACCCTTACATTTTAGGTAAATTGAGTAGCACCTCCTTATGAAGGTTGCCTTTTGACGTAGATATTTTATACTTCTGACAAAAAAGTGAATCATACTAACGAATACCTACACAACGAATACAACCTGCTGATTTCCTTGAATGCTGACTGATGACACAGAAAAGTTTAAAAAACTGTTTTAGGGTTAATAAATCCCAATAATTGTTTTTAAAGCACACACAAAAAAAGTAACACCTAATGAGGGTAACTTACATAGGAAATTTAGAGTAAATGTTCAAAATGTGCACCATTTTGCTCCATGCAACAATAAAGATTTTGTTCAAATATTGCTCTTACATTATTCAACATCTCAGCAGTTATAGCTCGGCATTCATCAATAATTCTACGACATAATTCATCCAAATTGGCTGGCTGTGTAGCATAAACTTTAGACTTTAAATATCCCCACAAAAAGTAATCCAGTGGTGTTAAATCTGATGATCGTGCTGGCCATTCAATTGGACCTCTTCTGCTAATCCATTGTCCTTCAAAATGATTATTCAAAAAATTTCGAACCTGCTGGGCATAATAGGGTGGTGCACCGTTTTGTTGAAAATGGAAAAATTCATCTTGATATCTTGGATCCTGTTAAATCCTGTTAAATTATTTCAAGACAATACAACGAGGTTGTATTTTTTAAAAATCTTACTTTTTATATTCAAAAACGGCTCTGTTAAGTTTTCGTTGTTACACACTGTAGTTTTATAATTTTTTCAATTTTTTTTTATGAATCTATTTATATACCTATTTTACATCAAAATGTAGAAACCATGCAAGAAATGTATCTGTATTATCTCTTCAAGAGGTAAATTGTATCTGAAGAAATATCTACCACATTTCAGTTTTAATTTCCTTGTTTTTTGATAAATTATTTTGAATCAGCACATTCACTTCACCTTTTGAATATCACCTTTCATTATTTATTTTCATAATTTGTACTTTTAAAGCACTGTTTGGAACCTTTGGTGTAGTAATGAATATTATTGGAGTTCAATCCCAACACGAAACCGTTATTTTTAACACTTCGGCACGTGTTTCAATTACCAAGTGAGCAGTAAATATATCCAAATGACCGTCGATGGATATCTCTCGAATACTTTCACAGAAAACAAATCGTTGAATAAGAATCTTTCAAATCGGCTCAGTAAGTAGTTACATCTGGGGTACCACAAGGTTCTAATCTTGGACCTCTTTCATTTTTAATTTTTATTAATGACTTGGCAACCTCTTTGAATATTTCTAGCCTACTAATTGCAGACGACCTGAAACTATATTATAAAATCGATGACATAACTGACTGCCACGTGTATATCATGAATTAGAGTTACTTATTTTCAAATTGATTACTTTCTTTCTTTCTTTGGAAGACTCACTCATCTTTTTTTTAGATAAAAATGGAGCAGTAGAAAGCCAAAAACTTTCTTTCTCAAAAATGAATTAGATGTAATCAAACTTCGGTGTGATAATAATCTTCTACAACTGAACGTATCCAAATATAAAATAATATCATTTACAACAAAAAAGCGAACTTTAATGTATGATTATTCTATCAACAATACTACAATCAACCGCGTACATGAGATAAAAGATCTTGGTATAACATATTAACATATAAATTAACATTTGCAACATATATGAGAAATATGACTGCTGATGCAAATAGGATGCATGGATTCATTTACCGAAATTGCAAAAACTTCAAAAGTATGGCCACCTTGAAATTGCTATATTTTGCGTATGCCAGATTTAAGTTAGAGTATGGTTTAGTGTTATGTAATACAGTTTACGACTACCAAAAACCATCAATTGAAAGCGTGCAGAGGAAGTTTCTAAAATACTTAAGTCTACGAGATGCATCGATCATAACATTTTGTTGACACGATTTGATATGACATTTTTGGTACCAAGCAGTGGAGGTCGACACAATCTGGAATTCTATTGCGGAGCATCACGTACAGATGTTATGCTACGATCACCATTGAATTTTATGTGTAGTAGCTTTAATAAAATCTATGGAAAATGCGATATTCATTTCGACTCTCTGAACGCCTTAGTATCATCCACAATCACTTTTAATAATACTATAAATAACAATTGTGTCAGTACTGCTACATAGCATGATTCGTAACTTATTGTGTTTTATACCGAATTTTTCATTCAATTCTACGTATACGAATATTTTATGTACACTTTGTTTTAACATATACTTTTGTACATTTCTATATTCCATTATGTTTAATATTGTAACGGATTAAAGCACTGACTGTCTTAAACTAATTTATTTTCTACAATATTTACGTAACTAATTTATTTACACACGTTTATCTGCACAA
>WOGN01010784.1:0-10267 GCA_015342105.1 Leptinotarsa texana | reverse complement strand
CTGTCTAAACCTTAATCCTAGTAAATCATCTTTAATAATTTTTGGAAAAGCAAAAGATCGTGGAAGGGCCATTGGTAATATCGATTTGTATATTTATTGATGGACATTTTGTGGAATTGATTGATAAAACATAATGTTTAGGACTTCATATATACTACAACCTCAGATTTGTTCATCAAGTCAATACTCTCATTCAAAGGTCGTACGGTACTCTGAAACATTTGTATTCAAACAGACACAATCTTAGTGAGTCTCTCAAAATAACCCTTTCAGACGTACTGATTCTATCTATTTTTAATTATTGCTATGTTGTCTATGGCCATTCCATAACTTCTACAAGAATTCAGAAAGTACAGAACACCTGCATTAGAATAATATTCAGCTTGAATTACAGATATCATGTGACCCCTTCAATCAATCAATATAATTGGTTACAAATGGAAAACAAAAGAGAATTGCATTTCTCCTGTTTCATTCACAAACTGATAAAAAAATAACAACACACTTATTAGGTAAATAAACTCCTTCCCAGACAGCAGATATATTCAAGAAACCTTAGATTTAACAATAATTTTGACATTCCGAATCATAACAGCAGTATCTATGAACGATCCTTCACGTACATGCTGTAACAATGTATAACTCATTCAGTGAATCTTTGAAAAATTCATCACCACCGCTATTCAAAAGTAAACTCAAAACTGAATTGCTCAGTTAACAATGATCCAAACATAAACATTTGTATTTCATTTTACTATTGTCATGAAATTGCCATTTATTTTTTGTAAAGTTTCCTTTTTTAAAACGTGTTTAAGTGGAAGAATAGCGTTTTACTAAACTATGTCACGTGAAATAAAGACTATTTATTGTTATCATTATTATTTGTACCATTTTGATTGGAAAATATCCAGTGCTCATTTATTCATTATTTTAGAAAATACCTATTGTTTGTGTAATTTTCATAGAGAACAGCAAGAACAGCTAGAAAACTATTTTGATTGTCTGAGAGCAATGCATGTACGAAAGTTGCAACTTTCAGACTTTGTCAGTCACTTCTAACATACGGTTCAGCAATTCTCGTACAAAAATCTAAAAAAATAGAGACACTATTCAGATTTTCGAATCTGGTAAACTTACTTGTTTCGTTATCGGCTTTCTTTAGATATGAATCGAGTACCTTCATGGTTCGCTTCAGAGCTGAGCTTCAATTATGTGAGCACTATTCCAAAAATTTTGTTTGAGGGTGGTTGACAATGTTTCGTGGTGTATTTCATCAGTATGGACTCTCATTGTCTAATATAATATAAATTGATTTGACAACCCTGAAAAAATTAAAAAGATTAACCGAAAATAACATTTTTTTTAAACAAAAAACTGAAATTTCCAAGAAATACCATACAATCAACCACTAAATAAATAAAAATTTAGATATTTATAGAAGCTGAAAATTAAGAAATTAAGAATATTATTAACAAAAAATGAAATTTAAAAGATTTAAAACCTAGTTATGTCACGACGTTTCGTTTGTAAGTATCCACAGTCGTCTTCGGGTGATAACTGGACTTATTCCTCCGAGATCTGACTATTTATAGGTAATTCCAGTGCTTTCACCTATCCCCTCTTTCCTCTTTCCGCTTCATTGGTTTTAGCGGGAGATGACCGGTGAAACTAAGATACCATTAAAAGTTCGCATTGCTGAGCACAAGAAACACACACAGCGAGGAGAAACCAGCAAATCCGGAATAGCAGAGCATGTTAGGACTCATCAACATAACATCAAGTGGACTCAAGCTGAAATCATCCACAAAGAGGAACACTCGTTCAGGAGAAAATTCAAAGAAGTCACGTATATGTTGTCCAACAACGCATTTAGCGTTGTTGGACAACATGTGGAAACGTCCAATCAAGCGAAAAACGGCCAACTCCCGCCAAAGAGTCATCTCCCGCTAAAACCAATGAAGCAAAAAGAGGGAAGAGGGGATAGGTAAAAGCACTCGAATGACCTATAAATAGTTAGATCTCGGAGAAATAAGTCCAGTTATCACCAGAAGACGATTGTGAATACTAACAATCGAAACGTCGTGATATAACTTAGTCTGAAATCTTTGAATTTTTTTTTGTTAATAATAATTTTTAATTTTTATTTTTTAGGTTTTATAATTATTTCAATTTTTATTTGTTTGGTTGTAGCTTGTATGTTATTTCTTTGTAATTTCAGTTTTTTGTTTAATGAAACTGTTATTTCCGGATTATCTTATTAATTTTTCAATTGTTTTTTTCAGGGTTCTCAAATTAATTTATATTATATCAGACAATAGAAGTCCAAACTGATGAAATATTATCGATTTTAGCTTGCGGACTTCAAAAAGTTCAGTAAATTCTTTAACTTTCCTCCAATCACAAAGAATAAAGGCGACACTTTTGACAATATTAACATGAGATCATTAACCTCTGAATTTATTTTAACACCGCCGTAACAGCCTGCTTTCATTTAATCCCAAAGCATCACAACAAAACTCAAAAATCCATTGACGTAATCCTCTTCTTTCCGCGCCTAGATAAACATTTATCAAAACAAGCTTCGCTTTAAATAAACACGGCTCGTAAATCAATGTTTGAAACAAAGAATGGTGGCATTCTGAAAAACTGTCAAACCTACTTTGTGTCACGACATGAACGAGGTTGACTAGAAAATAAATAGACCACTCAATTTGAGTTGATGTAACTACTAGAACAATTTGACAACTTCTCTTTCAGATCGAAGCGTCGGCTTCTAGGGTTATCAGAATATGGATTATTATCATCATTACGTATACTGATATTAGTATTTTTTAAAGAGGATTGTTTGAAAAAAACAGCAGTCTCACTGAAGAGAGTTAAAAGTAGGTTTGATATTCTGAAAAGTAGGATATGAATGAGACGTTACATTTACACATACGACTTCTAGCACGGGTTTCTAAATTTGCGAATTTTTTGGATTTGTACCCACAGTCATTGTATATCTTCCTTGAATCGCCTGATTATGAACTCACTTCGAAACTTAGTGAATAACTAACTGTCTAATACAGAGCTCAAAGTTTTCCACTACAGTTCAGGTAATCGCTCACAGTTGAATTCCAATAAACCATCAATATCTACCACTTCTGGACAGGTCAGGTATCAAAGCAAAAATTTGATCGCCAAGAAGTATACCGATATGTCTCACTAATCGACAAAATTTAAAACAACTAGATGACAACTGCTTACTAATACGCTAATACGCATATACAGGGTGTAACTAAATAAGTGTAAAACATTTAGGGAGGTGATTCCTCATCGAATAAAAGATAGGATCATTTATATAAAGAAATTTCATTGGAGTATCCCTTGTTAAGTTACAGCCCCTTAAAAAGGGTACATAAAATTTGTATAACAATTTTTTTCACAAGCACTGATAAGTTACAATATTGAAATTAACCTGACGTTTTGTACTACCAAGTGTCTACTTAGCCAGAAATTTATTTAGTTTACCCCGTGGTTGTGAGGAGTGGAAAACGCAACCCCTAAAATTTATTTCCAATGTAACTTTTTGTCTTACTATTTGTTTACCATTTGAAAATATATTTCCGAAAGCCTGTTTTATTCGAAACAAAAAATTTCTGTTGGGTTTTTTGCCCAAAATAAACCAGTTCGTACCAAAAAATTATTTCAGGAACAACTACAAAGATACATCGTCATAAATGCGAAAATACGAAACTAATATGTCTAGTAGGTCGCTATTAGCGATAGTGATAATTAAATTGAACTGTCAGTTTGTGAATTTTCGAAATTGAATCAATACTTATTGTGTGTTGTTGTTATGTTCTCAATTTGTTACTTTATTAATTCACTTTTTATTAAAATGCACAAATGAGGAAATAGCTGATATGCATTACGTTTACGGTCTGTCGCAGGGGAATGTGTTAGAAGCTTATAGAAGATATGCTGAAATGTATCCTCAACGGCAGCATCCTTCACATATATTTGCTCAACTTCATCAACGAATACGAGAACATGGTTCATTCGACAAAAGAACGCAGGATTGTGGTCGTCATCGAGAAGTAAGAACACCACAGCTTGAGGAAGCAGTACTTAATTTGATTGAAAACCAAACGACTACCAGTTAAATGTTGATCATATGACGGTATTTCAAATTTTAAAGGAACTACTCTTATACCCTTACCATCTGCAATGAGCCGTCTGAACCGTCTTGAATTTTGCGATTGAATGCTGGAAATGATTAGAAAAAATTGTGTCTTTCTGAAGACGATAGAATTCACAGACGAAAGCAGTTCGTCTGTGAATTCTATAGATAAGATTATTAATTTTCATAATTAAACCCTCACGAAACTAACCATCAAGAACAGTTTTCTCTTAACGTGTGGCTCGGAGTTATTGGGAATGATTTAATTGGGCCTCATTTTCTACCTCTTCGATTGAATGGTGGGGCATACGTTCAATTTTTAAGAGAAGTGCATCCAGTACTGCCGGAGGAAGTTCCTTTGGGCGCCAGAAATGATATTTTTTTCATGCATGATGGGGCTCCTGCCCATTTTAGTCTAGTAGCACGTCAGCATTTAACTGAAACATATGCTAATCAGTGATAGGTCGAGGAGGACCACAGAACTGGCCCGCTCGATCCCCGGATCTTAATCCTCTTGATTTCTCTATTTGGGGCCATTTACAGCATTTGGTTTATCGTACTCCTGTTCGCGACTTAAGAAACCGTATCATCGATGCGTGCAGGGTAATCAGTGAGACTCCAGGAATATTTGAGTGAATACGTGACTCAATGCGCTGAAGTCTAGACGCATGCGTAATGTCTGAAGGTAGGCATATCGAACATTTACTATGACTTCTACACGTGTGTTTTGTTATTAATAAATTAGTTTTGTTTATTACCCTTTGATCGTTTAATGCAGGTACTAACTAAAAAATAACAATAAATCCACTTCGCATTTATAACGATGTATCTCTGTAGTTGTTCGTAAAATAATGTTTTGCTGCAAACTGGTTTATTTTGTCAAAAAAACCCAAGAGACATTTTTTGTTTACAATGAAACAGGCAACCGGAAATAAATTTTTAAATAGTAAACAAATAATAAGACAAAAAGTTACATTGCAAATAAATTTTAGGGGTAGCGTTTTCCACCCCTTACAACCATGGGGTAAACCAAATGAATTACTGGATAGTGTCTTTTTGGTAGTATAAAACGTCAGGTCAATTTCAATATTGTAACTCTTTCAGTGCTTGTGAAAAAAATTGTTATACAAATTTTATGTTCCCCTTTAAGGGGCTGGATGCTCCAATGAAGTTTCTTTATATGAAAAATGCTATTTTCTTCGATGAAGAATCGCCTCCTCAAATGTTTGACACTTATTCAGTTACACCCTGTATAATATAGTAGTAAAATCACTTTACAATAAAGTGGTAAAATACAAAATAGTGGTGGGCACAAGTGTGGGCCTGCTCTCTCAATACAGCGATTATGGTAATTTTCATCCAAAAATTGCCATGCCACTACACTAAAGTATGGTAGAGCACCATCGTCCATGTACCACATACGGAATCTTTCCATGACTGGAATTTCTTCTAAATGTCCAGGTAAAACAAATTCTAAAAACCTTCGGTATTCTTCTCCATCAAGTCTAGATGGGAGGAAGTGAGGTCCAATGAGATGGTTACCGACAACTCCAACCCAAATATTAAAAGACAACTGTGCTTGAAAATTATTTTCTATCAAGGCGTGTGAATTGTTTTCGGCCCAAATGTGATTGTTGTGGAAGTTGATAATTGAATTGCGAGAAAAACTTCATCTGTAAACAATATTCGACTTGGGAAACCTGGATTTCTTCTTATTTTTCTGCGTAACCAATTAGAAAAAGCTAGTCGTACAGGCAAATATCTGAGCAATAGAGCTTGCACATGTTGCATGTGATAGGGATATAGCTGCTGGGCTCTTAAAATCTGCCACACTGTGACATGGGTAGTATTTAGTTCTTCAGCTATTTTCCGAGTACTGGTATGAGGATTTACTTCAATTTCATTTGAAACAGCTTCTTCAATTTGAACTGTTGTTATCGTTGCAGGCCGCCCAATGACAACCATCGATCTTTCAAAGCTGCCTGTTTCAGAAAGTCTTGCATGGAGACCTACAAAAGTTCTTCTATTAGGCACTACACGCTGAGGAAATCTTTTATGGTAAACTGCAGCATTCAAGTTTCCGTGAGCTATTCCATAACAGAAATGCATATCTGCCATTTCACTGTTAGTAAATTGAACTATGTTTTACAAAACTGGTTCGAAAAATAACCACTGAACACACTTTTTGTGGTTGACAACAACTGTCAAGTTGTTTATTAAATGCTGCAATCGTTTTTCAAGGCACCCTTGATTATAATTATTATTTATGGTATTTTCAGAAGAATGCGAAATTCAATGATGCGGCGGCTAGACGGTTGTATTGAAGTCGAAGGAGACCATTTCCAACACTTAATTTAGTCTAGATGTTAATTTTATTTAATGTTTGTTGTTATTATCACATAATTATTCATGAAAAATTGTAAAAATAATAATTTCCAAAAGAAACATTTAACTCCCCATATTATTCCTTGTGAGGTCCAGGGATATGCAATTCGGTCGAATTTTTTTTTCTTAAAAACCAAGCAAGGCACAGAAAAGTTGTATTTCTAATTGCTTAATCCAAAGAAATAATAAAAATTACACAAAAGTCAGTGGCGTACATTTTTAAGAAAAAAATACGTTCAAAATCCACTGGAGACGCCACTGGACTTAATAAATTGTATCACGTTGGGCTAAATTAGCTCCTTAATGTTATAAATTCCATTTCCAACTTACAACAAAATTGGGTTAAGGATATTTAAGATATTTACGAATAACTTTTTTTAAATTTTTATTTCAACACCCTGTAACTTGAGAACGAAGGATCTATGTTTATATGAACATTTCGTCTTAAAATCACCTAAAGAATCGTTTGTTAAATTTATGGTACATACCTAATTAACACCCTGTATATCAGTATTCTGTGAAAATGATCAAAATCCAAAAATTTTCTGATCGATTCGGCCATTACTTGATGAAGATCCATAGTAATTTCATAAACTACACCTTACCATTTCGTGAGGTGTGATTTATTAAAGTAATATTCAAGATCTGTTTTTCACCATAATAATAATAATAATAAGCATCTTCTAAGCATGTCAATCTATCCGCCAGCAGCTTGTTACATCGTTCTCGCTTCCTCTTAATGAACAAAGTATTCGTCGCTTGCATTTTTTATATCTCAAAAAACAAATACATTTTCTTTCTTAAGATATGTGATGGAATCAGCAAATAATTGATGAAAATCCATAACGTCTTCAGGAAACACTTCATTGTGAGATTTTCAGTACACTTTTAACAAAACCGCAACACATGTTCCGCTATATAATAGCTTCTTTCAGTATTGACACGCCTGAAGAAGCTATTGTATATCGAAACAGGTCTTAAATGCACACTATGAAAGGATTTTTAACTATTCAAACAGCGGAACACCCGTGGGTGTAAAAGGGGCGCGTTTACATATGAAAATTACGTTATCATCATTGTTTCTCCGTACCGCTATATTTTCGAAGGGTTAAATTTTGTATATAGTTCCGTTCCTTGTTGTGAATGTGTAATAGAAAATGCCTACTCTCTCTGAATATTGTTTTTGATACAAGTAATTTTTCTAGCGCTTTCAATACAAACGGCATAAGACTGACTAGTCTCATGCTTTTTCAGATCTTTTTCACTTTTTTCAGATTTCGAAATGAAAGTTCATATTTTAGGTATGTATACATACCAGATGTACAAATAAGTATAGTGACTGAAATTAAAGTTCCTGCCGTTTTTACATTATAAATGCCGTCTAGTCCTGACGACTATGATTGAAACGAAATGTCGGCCAAAAAACATTTCTGTAACTATTCCTTAGTTACATTTGAATTCTCTCTGCACACCATTTTGGTGGACTTTAATTCTATATTTTCTGGTGTCAGATTTTGTGATTGCTAATCCGGAGAAGTTTACTTGCAGAAGCTTCCTATATCATTCTTTTTCAATTTCTCTTGGTTTTCCTTGGTACGCTGTTGAAATGAAAATCACTATTTAAATAGGAACTCACTGTTGATGAGCAACATTTTCTCATATTACAGTAGTTAATTTTTCTAACTGAACTAGTAATATTTGTATCCTCAAAAAAATGTATATGTTGTTCGAACGAAATCTGCATAGCAGTAAAAAATTATTTCAAAATGAAAAACTAAAGTAATGCTCTCTCAACTCATTTTTAGAAAAAAAAGAACAATTCCACCGTACTAGCCTATTTTTATGACTGTTGGAGAATTACAGAAGGTACAAATTGTCATTATCAGAGTGGAAATTTATCCAGGTCTCTTGATGAGATTGACCTACGGGTTAAATGAATACCTTGTCTCAGACAGAGGAAAAATTATTTCGTTATAGAACTAAAGTTCATTGTCTTCTCATGCGGGAACCCGGCAGGTGTGGTCCACATATTACCAGGACCGTCTCGAGTATAGCTTAGGTGACGTCTGCTACAATGATTTTGAAGAAAGCAATTTTTTTCTACAGAATAGAAGTAGATTAAAAATTGTAAGTCGACTACGCAAAAAACAAGTTGAACAATCACCACCATACTAGTAATAAACGAAATAAACCAAAAAGTAAGAAGAAACTGTAATTCTACTATCGGCAAATGAAATCAACTGAAAATAAGAAATAAGTTAGGTGCTAATTGATATCATCGTTCTATTTGGAAGACAATTCTTTTTATTTTTCAAATATTCCTGTTGATATAGTCTCCTGACATTTCCATATTAATAACATTATAATTCAATTCAAATGACATATGCCGTGTGTACATTTTTATGGATGACGTACAATTGAAGCATCTAAATTGAAAAGAAAGTTATTGATGTGTAACTGTCCCGGCGCACACACCAAATAATTGACTTTTATAGGTAATTTTTTATATCTTGAGTTATACATTTTTGTAGAGATCTCTCAATTTTGATAAATGAAATATAGTCCGTGTTACTTTCTGACAATGTAGCTTTCTATAGGTTAGCGATTTTTTTAAATACGTGTAGTAGTTAGTTCATGATATAGCAATCAGCACTAGTGTATTTTATTTTTCCCTATCCATAGTCGTTTTACAGTTTTCATACTTCCACTTCAAAACGCTGAAAGACCCCGACTTTTTTAATGTAAAATCGTCATTGATTTCGTTCGTACATAAAGGAATCAATATATCACATCTCATTCATTAAAATCAGTTCAGTAGTTTGGGAAAAATCTACGTCAGATTGAAGGGATGATATTGAACCTATTAGTCCTATTGAAAAAGGATGATTTTATGATCAGAGGTATAAGAGAAGGTGCTGAATAAAAATGAAGTCACAATTTGACACAATACCCAACATGATTGTTTTGTAATATATTTTTGAAATATATTCAGCTTTATCAATCAATCTTACATATGAGGACGAGGCAAGGTTTGTAGAAATAATAATGAATATTTATCGTTTTTATGAAAATGACACCAAAAAACCAAGATAGCTATTGACCGCTGTGAAATTTTAGACATTACTACAATTCTGATCACTATACATGTATAAAAAATTATAGCTTTCGAATTTTCACAAATTTTTGAAAACTTCCGAATTATTCCACTGAAAATTTTACAATATCGCAACAAGTGTTTCATATAATAACTTCCTCAGTCGTGTTCTTACTAGTTAAATGAATTCCACCTAATTAGTGCTTTATATAATATATCAATTTGAATCATGTGATATTCTACCTACTCAATGACTAATGATATTGCATGAGTTCAACATTGAAAAGACACGTCTAAGGAAGCTATTGTATAGTACCTAAAACACGTTTTGCAGTTTTGCAAACTGTTCAATAAAAATTTCATGACGAAGTGTTATTTGAATATATATTTTTGTTGAAGGGGTTATATTTTTTAGGAGTAAATAATTTTTGGGAAAGAAAGTTTTTGGCTTTCTACTACTCCATCTTGATACAAAAAAGAAGGATGAGGGAATCTTTCGAAGAAAGAAAGGAAGTAAATCTATATATGGATGTGTAGATCATACAAAGAAGTAACTTTCAGACACAAACTGATAGAAAGTGCTCCTGAAACAGCTACTTCCATATAAACATTGAATTACACGAAAG
>WOGN01010783.1:0-10268 GCA_015342105.1 Leptinotarsa texana | reverse complement strand
ATTCAACGCCAGAACCACAGTGTACAATGACTGCATGAAGAGTATAATAGTGGTTTGCTAGGTTGAAATGTTCATCTATTTCGAACCTTCCATAGAGTTTCTTGCTTCCGTTAGAGGTTGTGACTTGTTTGAAAATCATCAGTGTTATTATTAGATTGACTGGTGCCTCAGCTATACTTGAATAATTTTTGGAAAATGAAGGTTTTTGCTTTCTACTTCTTCAAATTGATACAAAAAATGTAGGAATATTCCAAAGAACGGAAGGAAGCAATGAATGTCAAAAAAGTTAACGTTATATGTAATATTGTCACAGTATTCTAGTCTGACATTCCATCAACCACCTACACAGATGTGTCTTTGATTTTTTTGAAAGGATTGAAATTAGAATCCAAATAATTTTTTCTCTCAAACACCAAAACTTATTTACTGCTGAATCATGAATATGTTCTTTTCTGGGTTCTAGTTTGAACCTCTGAGGTTTGAAATAGTTGTTTTGCAGTAAAAGCTGAAGTAAGTCGCAGCACGACTCTCGTTCGGCGATCGATATCGAATCTTGGTTTTGCAACTGATTTTATAAATTTGATATTTGAGAACGGAGTCAACATAAATTGCGTCTTTGTCAAGAACTTGAATGCTTCAAAATATCTGCTAGATACTTTTTTCATCAGAAGAATTTCAATGATTGATCACAAAAGCTGTCATATAACGTCATTGATCAGTTTACGGTGAAGGTTATTTTTAGTGGAAAGAAAAGCGGTGGCCGGGGATGACAAGTGTCAGGGTACTATTATTGTCAGAACAAAATATTTCCTTATATATTCGTCATAAATACTAACAACTTCTTATATTTTGAGCCATGTCACACAACTACTTACCAAAATGAATAACAAATACTGCTGTAATACTTCTTCAACTTTCAAATTCAAATTTGTTTTCAGTAGTATATCTTTGATTAGCTCCAACCATTAGAACCGGTTTCATCAATGTATACTAGTGAGAAAAACAAGTTTGATAAAATCCATCCGTTAATTGTCGGCGACAAAAAAGAACAGTCCGATTATATCGTAAAGTTAACGGGTTTAAAAGAAATACGCTTTATTGTGATACATTTGAACGATATTAATCTATCATAGCAGACAACAATACATATATAAGATTGCGCCGATTACAATGTACGTACGGCAGGCATTTACACCCTTCCAATGCATTTGTGAATCGACTAACAACTCTAATAAGACACCTATGGTGGGTGGAAACAGCACTGTCTGCACGTATTGTTTTTGAATTCTAGTTTCAAATGGTTACAGTTTAATATTGATACATGGCAATACCACCGACATAAGGTTATGTCGATGGGCAAGACTGTCATAATATCTGACAATTGACAGTTCAAAGGCGTACACAACTTTTTTTACCTCACTTCTCAAAGGAACCAATCTTATTGTATTTTTCTATGTTGGTCGGAATGAATTTATTCATTGTAGACTATAAACAGAGATTTGGTTATAAGTTTCGTTGTATATAAATATGATTGATTAATCTCCTTATCTATGTACAGTCAAGGAAATGGAAGTGGACAAGTTATTATTACACCTTCGTTGCGATTGTTGAAGGTGTTTGTATACACAATACACACACAGATAATCACTACCCTTCTTGACATAAACGGGTGATTTGGAAAGTATTGCAAGTAAATATTTCAGTGAATTTTTCTATACAATAAGATATGTTTATTTATTTTTATTATAATATGTTAGGAGTAACTATGTGCTATTTATACGAGTGGGTTAACAAAATTAGGTTTGTTCAAATCCTTTTTAGATTGGAAGTGATTTGAAGCCATTGTATAGATTCTATTAGTGTTCCCTAGAGCTAGAAACAGATCAGTGAGAATATTGGATTTGCTTTCATTCACATAAGCCCTAAAAAATAACTCCAGCACACTTGGCAGCCATAGTATCGAGAAACTCAACAAACTGTTTTTCTGGTGCTGAGCGCTATCGATTTGCTTAGATTCGGCAGAAGTTTGAATAATTTTTGCATATAAAATGACTCCAAAGTACGCAGCTATGAAAATAAAAAAGTAGTACAACTTTACAGAAGTATCTATCTTGGGACAGCTGTTTTCAACTTCTTTGGGGTGTCTTTGATTCGGCTTGACAAAGTACACAATATCTATCATCATGGGAGTGAAATTAGTCGTTTTCTTAGAAACATTCTCTCGGACTTGGCTCACGATGTCGTACACATTGCTTATTATTTGGTCCACCTCTGTATCATTTGCTTTCGAGAAATTCACAGGGCTTTTTACTAAATTTGCAATGTTAGGGTCAGATTGAGTTGATGTGAAGTTGATAGCATTTAGGAAGTTCACATCGTACCCAAGATTTTCAACAGGATCTAGCTTAGTTATACAGTACAAAATTATAACGCACAACACTGGAAGAGTCCACATGAAAAAAATTTCCAGATAGATTTTGTATTTCTGTGGTTTTTTAACTTTTTCATCTGCAGTAGTTGCTTGCCTGACAGGCTGCTTCATTTGAGTTCCGCTATTTGAGTGGGATTTAACAATTTTCGCTTCAAACAGTTTCAGATTGGGGCCATCACCAGTGGTGGTTGGTTCCTCATTTGCGAACAGTGGTCCTACTGGGGCAGAGGAATCATTGGACTCACTGTTGCCGTCCTGTTCTATTTTCTTATCACCAGGTTTCGTTGACTGGGCTTTGCTTTCTAGGGATTCTTGCACGGAAATGCAATTTTTGCAGTAGAGGGTTTTGTTCAGAAGTGTAATCAAACAGTGCACGAACGAGTACAGTAGCAACGCATTCTGCAGGAAAAACTCGTAGTAGCAGCCAGGTGTTTCTCCCTCGAGTTTTATGTCTCTTCTCGTCCTTGATTTCGAAGGGGGATTTGTCATAACTACGAAAGTCTGGTTAGAAGTGGAAGAGTTCGCCATTTTCTCTTTCATCATGGTTTGAATAAATTTCTGGTAGTTTACGAGGAATTGGTCTGTTTTGCTTACCCCTGGCAATGATTCCTTTACTTCTTGGACATCGTTGGGGAAATTGGTATCCTCAGACACAGGAGAGATGCCTTCTTCAGTTGGATCACTCTCTGGCTTAGATTCGGCCGTAGTAGGATTCTCAACGCTGATTGCTTGATAGTATGTTTCAAACGTATCATTCCTGGTTACAATGTCATCAATGGTGTTTGTGAAGTTTGTAGCCGGATTCTCAGGCCTGTTGTTTGCAAGTATCATCGCCGAGTACAAGTAGAATATGCCAATAAACACAGTCACTAAAGATTCTGATAAAGATTGGAGGGTCTCATTATTCTTGAAGTTTTTCAGAATCAATCGAACGAAAATAAACGTGTACACTATTCCCACAAACGTTAGGGCAGTGCCTATTACTGCAAATGATTGAAACATTTTTACACTACTTCAGTCTTGTTTGCATCAGTACTAACTTTGATTTGTCTCCTCAGTTGAGGCATACCCACATCTTTGGCTTTTAAAGGTTTATGTGGGTTTTGATAATCATAACTGTATATCTTATCAAGCAGGTACTGCTACGTCAATTGAGTTTATGTGTAATTGATACAGGTCATTTGTTGCACAGGGCGTTTTTCTATTTGTGACTTTAAAAATGAATATATAGAAAACAATACACATCAAAATGTATTAGTGAGTTTCTGGTGTGAGTGATTTTTTTTTACTGGAGGAATAAAAGCATGTTCTAAAATATTGGTTTTTATAATACTCAAGTCAAATAACTACCGATGATTATTTCTCCGATGCTGCTGAAATCATTGCAACTTATCTAGCAAAAACAAATAGAACTTGTTTCAATATAAATGACTTCAATTATCTTGTAACTTTTTTGTAATAACAGACGATTATTTTCTAATGTTATAAAAAGTTAAGTCATAAAGATGACTTCACATATTGTATTAAAATTGCTCACTAACTGAATTAACTAAGATTTCTCCACTGGTATTTATGTAGATGAATTTAAAGAAGACAATTATCTTCCAAGAATGTGTCTTAACATAATTTCTTTCATAATAATTGAAAACATCTTGTAATTAATAACAAAAAAGTGGTTTCCCAAAATTGTCCAATAGTGATGGTTCTTGCTTAAATCCATTAGTGATCTATTGGAAGGTCTATTCTTTGTTTTTAATTACCCCTGTCTTATCATATTCTGATGCAAAACCTAGATTATGAAACGAGAGGTACATCATTCTGCTTTAGGGTCAAACCACTTATTAATTTACGTATATAAATATGAATGAAGTGAAAAATTGTTAGAATAGGAGGTCAATACTGATACTTCTGTATAAATGATCTGTTAGAATAGATTAAACTAGTCGTAACCCGATCATGTTCTGATGATACACAGAAAAATCAGGAAATGGACACAAAAGAATATTTTTCTCACTTCCGGAATAACTTCAGCGCTCTTCAATTTCATCTCGTAAATCTTCAACATTAACTTCAAATAATGTTCCTTTTTCTGAATCAACAAGATTATGTACATGGGATGTACATGTTAACAATCTATCTTCAGAGCTATCAAAAAAAGTATTAGGCCTTCAGTATATCCTTTATCCAATGTAGTTTTTGTAATGTTAGAAGAATTTTTTCATCTAAATATATGCTATCATTCATTTTGATAAGTTTGCAGAAGCTCACAGAGTGTTTACTTTGAGAAAAGTCATTTTTCATATTTTATCTGGAAAAAGACCCAATAAGTTTTGTATACAAGGTGGCCAAACGAAAATGATTCATAGATTCAATATCTTGAACTAAATTTCACATTCATCAATTACTGTTTCACTAAGACTTTCTTATTTTACCTTTGGCTTGCATATACATGGGAGCAATTGCTTGTTATATAAAAGTGCAACAAGTCTGGTGAACTTTGAGGCCATTTAATGCTACCACTTCTTCCACTTCAGTCTCGGGAATAATGTTAGTCGAGTCCACAGTATGATGAAGGTAATTTGATATTTCCATAATAAGGCGCTCTTCCGAGGTTACTGGATGTCTCTCGTTTTTTTTTTTTGGAATAAGGAACATTCATAGAAAACAATCACTGTCTCATTTGCGATAAAGATTTGTTTTTCGAATACTGCCGAATGACCCTGGAACTGTGTTGGAATGTCCAAGAACGTTTTGATCATCTTCATTATTATAATACATAATTTTCAAATGTATTTTTTTACAAAACTATTTGGGGGAATTTCAAAATTCCAAGACTACTCCAAAGGGAATTTCAAGGGCTTTTTATTCGAGTCTCAAACCATTTAAACATTTAGGGGTTAGTGTGACTCTCACTTGGGTAGTTGAAGAATTGAAAATACCGGATAAGAATTCCCCTCCAATATAAAATTTACAGGTCTTTGCATATTCCTATGATATTGATGATGTTTCTGTTTCAATTCGTTTGGCCACACTGTACATATATGTTCATATTTTAATGTCAATTCTATAACGCTTTTAACAATTGTATATTATTTGAATGAACAAACTGATAAACTAGCAGGGTCACTATTGATACTAAAATGATCTGGAATAATCAAACTGACCGGAAATTTCATAGATTAGAAAATTATAGTTTTTGGCGAATATTTTAAAAACAATCACTGAACGTGTCAACCTCTTGTTCTTTCTTACTTTACTTTAGGAGCATTTGCCTGTATTTGGGTTACACTAATATTCTTTGGGTTGGATCTTCTCTAAGTTTACTGTTCCTAGGAGTGTATTGTTTTGTGTAATATATTGAATGTTAGGTCTTGTGTTTTGATTTGTATTTGTTCCTCGATAAGTGACTTATGACTGTTGAATTCATGGATGTTTAAGTTTTCCCAGATGTCCATACAGTTTCCCTTATTGACTTGTTTAATGAGTTTTATGTTCTCTAGTGGGGGGAAATTATGTTTGTTTTGTATGGCGTGTGTTGCGAGGTTTGATTTATACACTATTGGGTTTATGTATGCCTTTTTGTGCTCGTCGTACCTTTGGATCAGTTTTTTCTTGATTTGGTATGGTTTAACGGGACTTTCAGTCAGACACGTTCAAAAAACAAACTTACTCTATTTCACAAATCGCCAAGCTTTCGTCTCTGAATAGAGACTTCGTCAGGACGCTAAAATGAAATACAATAGAAAAGAATTTAAAAAAAGTATGATACTTACAAGTAACCTTAGTTTTACAATTGAAAATTGAATATTGATGATGGCGCATTGATGTTGGTAATGTCATAATTTTCAGATATCTGATATTAGTAATGTCATGTTCAAAGCTTACTGTAATGACAAGAGTGATATCATTGAAAAGATTATATTTCATGAATACTCATTGAATGAATTTTATACAACTTGTGACTATTTTAATTGAGAATATTAAATAGTTGAATAGTAAATAACTGTAAATTATACTTAGATTTTCAATATCTTTTTTTTTGTTCATATTATTAGGATTTTTTTTAATTGGGACCATTTCGTGAAAAAGCCTTTTGGACATATTTTTTCTGAATATTAAACTTTTGCTTGATCAAACTTAATTTTGGGTCCTGTTTCAATAGAATTTTGAGCTAGAACACATGAATTTTTGTTTAATCTTATATTACTTTTGTGTGAAGTTATTCTGCTTGATAATGTTCTGGAAGTTGTTCCAATATAATTTAAATCACAATTACATGGTATATTGTAAACAATGTTTAATTTTTTCAAATCAGGTGTAGAATCTTTTAACTATGTTTTAATATTTCCAATAACTTTAATATTCTTTTTAGAAATTTCGATATTGTTTTCATTGTGAAAAACTAATTATTTTGTCTTCCATCTGCCTTCTATTCTGTCTTCTATCTGAGTTTAATATTCTTCGGGTGACTACCAGGGCTGAATGTGGGTCTGATTTTCGAACAGCAAGGTAATGTTCGTATAGTCTACTTGTCACACGTCCGACAGTACAAAAATTATAGAATCACAAGTATTTATTCACCTCGTCACCTTCATATCTTATTTAAACTTCTCTGACACTTTTTAAATTAAATGATCTCCATCTACAGATGTCACCATAAAGCGAATCTATTGTTGAATCAAGTTTTTTTATGAAAAACTTTAATTATTGAGCTGAAAAGTGCTGTAGAAGATGCAAAAAGATTGGAAAGTGACGTGGCGATTAATACTTGTAATTTTATAGCAAGTATTTTACAAAAAGAAGGTTGATAGTTTTTCACAAAATAAATTTCTAACTGGGCCAGACTTTCTCAAAATGTCTTGTCTGAAACTTGAATATCTGCACGAAATTTTGACACCAGTATAAAGGCTGTAGTTTTATAATTTTTTAGATATGCCGATCAGACGAAACGTTGACCCGATTCATGTGAAGCGGATTTGGAATGCTATAAGGACCGCAAACCATTCCAGAGTTTCAGCGGATATTACGAAAATCATTAAATATCTTCAAAATATAGATAATTATACGGCGGCTCAAGTCGAACTGTATGTAAAGCAGGCTGTGAACGAGAAACTGATACTGTAAGTAATACAAAAACCAAATAATTTTAGTGAACTTATGTAGTAGCAAAAGGTTACTGTTATTTTTCGTATATGTAATCACATTTTTCACATCATGAACATTTTTCTTAACCAGTTATTTATCAATTGTGAAAAATGTTAATATAAAATATTCCATTCATTTATTTCAATTCACTGGAGCATTCTCCATTATCTGTAGTAAAAAAATATTGTTGTTGCTCACTTGATGTGCTTTCGTAAGAATACTATGAGAGCGGTAGAGAAAGAGAAAGATAGAGAGATTTCTCTAGTCTCTTTCTAGATTTGACAAGCTGTATGTAGCATACATAATATAGTAGATAAACACTGATAATTTTAGAGGTTTCTGAGGTGATATGAATTAACACATTTTTTGCACTTACATTGTAATTGCTGGCTGAACCATACAACATATATCAAAAAATATACTACAGAACTGTACACCTTAAAGAGGTCTACAGAAGTGTCCGCGATGGTATATGTCTCTTAGGGATAACCCACAATAACCATTTTTTATCCTCAAGATATTATTGTTTATCCATCGAGCGTAGATACAGTTTGCGATGCCACCGAAGCTGTGAAAAAAAATTGTTACTGAACTCATTGAATTTGTCAGGCATGCTACCGCATAATTTACAACTGAAGGTTGGATTGCTCCGTAACTTGAATCCAAAGCGGCTGTGCAACGGCACGCGATTAGTCATTAAAATATTAATGAAAAACCTCATCAAGGCTTTCATTTTCAATTGCGAGTTCCGATGTGGAAATATAATATTAATACCACAAATCGCTAGTATACCTACAGATGTGCCAATTCATTTCAAACGTGTGCAATTTCCAATTAAATTGGCATTTGCAATGAGTATTAATAAATCCCAAGACCAAAAAATGTCCGTTTGTGGCTTGGATTTGAGCAAACCATGTTTTTCACATGGACAATTATACGTTGGCATGCTCTCAAGTGGGGAAACCATCCAGTTTGTTTGTGGTAGCTAAACATGGATTAACGAAAAATATTGAACACACTATAGCATTAAAGGATCAATATTATTTGTGAGTGTTATTTATCTGATAGAAATAATATGTTGGCAAAACAACATTTGCTGGTCAGCTAGTTCATGCTGTTCGTCGATAATCACTTGATTTCCAAATGAAGGGGAATTTTCCCAAACTAAGTGAAGCTGAAAATTATAAAGAATAATCTCAAGATTGTATGATTCGGTTTATAATTTGTTTGTCAAGTCTGTTTTAAGATTGAGTGATTGATAAATTCATTTCAGAAGTATCTGTCATTCAAATTTGTGATACTATCCCATTTTCTGTCGTTTCTAATACTTTAAACTTTTCAATACTTTCAACGTTCTAATACTTTTAACATTATTTTTCAGTCCCAATAAAAAATACGATCTTGGAAATCAGACATACAAAATTCCTACCCATGAAACGGTGAGTAGTAATGGCGATTTTATTGAATATGATAAAAAAAACGTATATTTGTCAACAAGAAATTGATACTGGGAGTGAATAAAAAAAGAACTGTTCAATAATCTAGCTCTTGCTAAAAAATTAACATACTATTTGAATCAAATCAATCCAACCATCACAAAATTTCCTCTCTTTTAGACGGAACTTGACGGGAAAGACTGGTATTGCTTTGAATGCCATCTAGCTGGCGACGTAACCCCCTGTGCTAAATGCTATCGAGTGTTCCACCAGGACTGCATAGGGGGAGCGAGAAAAAAATTCGAGAACCAGAAGAAAACAAACTTTGTCCGGATTCCTCCGAAGCCTGCTACGGAGTCCAACACAGACACGGTCACTATCATTTGCGATGACGACGAGCCTGTGGGTCATTACGAAGCTAACTTAACTGCTCCTAGTTCTTGGGTTAGTAACGAGTCAGACAACAGGAGCGGTATCATTTTTGACGAAGAACTGTGTGCGATCTGCAACATAAATCGGATAGACAACAGCTGCGAGATGAGCAAAACCGAAATCAATTACTTGCTGAAGTTTGTCTTGAACAGGATAAGGGCTTGGGTGAGTATGAATTATTTATTTATTTATTTATTTATTTTATACACTATTCTACAGGATGAATCCAATTACAGAATAGGGAGTAACAGTGGCATTTACAAATATGTACTTACATAATATAATTTGTGAATCTATATAAAAAAATAAATAAAAACAGAACTGTCACTGAGCTAAAAAATGTCTTTTGATTTGTATAATCTGGCAGTTGAATATATCTAGGATATGACTAACAGAATTACAGGTATCGCACATTGTATAAATTGTAGATTTTTTCATTATATTTGTACGCGGAGTTTTGAGATAAAGTGTAACACTATTCCTAGATGACCGTCTAGGAACCCAAAAATTCAAGATATGTAACAGTTGTGAGCAGGTGATGATATTGTTTATGACCTTGAATAAAAAAAAACATTGATAATATTTACGCCTTACCTCGAGAGTACAAAAATTGTGAGTTGCAAGCAATTCATAATAGGGTATTCCTACAGTAGGATACGTGCCTTCAAGTTTAAAGGACATATATTTTAGGAAACGCCTTTTTAGGGCTTCTAGTTGATTTATATGAACGTGATAGTGGGGACTCCACACGACAGATGCTCCAGAACTTGATTGTTTATGACGTAGTTGTGTAAATTCAGGTTGGTTTTCAGTGAGTAAGACAT
>WOGN01010782.1:0-10269 GCA_015342105.1 Leptinotarsa texana | reverse complement strand
ATTAACGCCGGCCGCCACTGGTAGCCATAAACCAATTGTGACGTAGCTAAGAGCGCGCGAATGTACGATGTTCGCTGCCGCTCTAGATGTACCGAGAATAATGCTACCGACTTCGATGGAATTTCGACGATTTTACACCGCTTTCGATTTCGATATATAAACGCTAGCCACGAGCATATCAAGACAGTCAAGTGGAAGTTACAGTGCGGTTCGCGAACCTATCTAGTAAAGCGATAGACATTCGAATAATAGTTGCAAGTGTTTGTTGTATCTGAAGTGAGAAGTCAAGTTTGATTATTGTTCAGTGTAGTCAATTATAGGTAAAACCACGGGGAAAAACATAACAATAAGGACAACAGGGACTGCGACATTATTTATGTTGCTTTCAGGATAAGCAAATTGATTGATTAATATTTCTCCTTGCACTGGATTACTGTGTTCCAGAACAAATTGAAATCGTAAGGGGTATATTTTGCGAGAGAAATTGGTTTTTGGAATAGAAATATTTTTGGCTTTCTACTTCTCCATCTTTATACATACATATATAAAATATTTGTAACGTAGAATGTGATATTCAGTTAACTTGAATTTGAGTTAATATACAATGAATTCATCAAACCAGTTATGAAATTTTTTAAACAAAAAAAAATAAGTGCAGACTAGCAAATTAAAAATTAAAGTTGAAACTTTACAAACATTTTGAAAATAATTATTGTCAAACATTTCATAAGTGAATTATTTTCCGACATGATATACCTTATCTAGGTTTGGTCTTCGTGCAATGAGATTAAAAATGTAACAACTTTATTTGTGGAAGTCGTAGGTCACTCTTTTGGAACCTCAAAAAAATAAAGAAAATATGACCCTAAATAGTCTGAAAAATACAATCTTGAAATGACAAAATCGACATTATTTATTAAAGAACAGAATCTGAACTGGTAGACCGTAATCAGATAGAACCTGAAGTTACAAACGTTTCGTCTCCTACTGCGGCAGACATCATCAATAATATACACGTGGAATTCGAGTAGTATACTTCGTTGACTTCTTTCTGTAGTCAACCCACATCTCTCAATAAAATGAAAGGAAAAGCGTAAATAGTATTTTCTAGATCGGATTTCAATTCGATAATGTGCAATGAGACCATCTACAAGATCTACTTCTCCCATGATCTCGTTATATAGTGGATATGATGTCTAGGCAAATGACATTGATTTCTTGTTTGGCTTTCCTAGCGAATCTTTTTATTACTTTTGTGGGATAAGCGGCTCTCAGCTTACATCCATCAATATCTCCTTCCCGTTCTTCCAAGCTCCCTCGGCCAAGTTTTTTCATTTCTTTATCTGAAAAAGAAGTCAATCCTGGAAATCTCTTTATTCGAATAGTT
The DNA here is from genome assembly GCA_015342105.1 of Leptinotarsa texana. Taxonomy (NCBI): domain Eukaryota; kingdom Metazoa; phylum Arthropoda; class Insecta; order Coleoptera; family Chrysomelidae; genus Leptinotarsa; species Leptinotarsa texana. The sequence continues at coordinate 8,882 of WOGN01010782.1, read as the reverse complement.
CCTAGACTATATATTCCCAAGTTCAGTAATTGTGAAAACAATTGTGGAGATGCAAATCAGTTGTCAAAAAAAAATAGTTTTCATTTCTTGGTATTATTTCACATAATTTTATCACAATATTCGAACTAGCACCGATATCTGGAAAATTTGGACTTGGATCTAGCTTTCCAGTATACATTTCAAAATCGTAAACCAATCCCTTGACATCACACAGAGCAAATATCTTGTACCCCCATTTATGGGGTTTTTTAGGGTTGTATTGTCGTAAACAAGTACGACCTTTATAGGGTACAATCTGTTCATCAACACACAGTTCTTTGAAACTAGGTGTTCTGTTTCAAATTTTCGATAAAAGCTCTAATTTTGTAGAGTCGATCCAAGTTATCGATGTCTATCTTATTATTATTGTCACTTTATCTGTAAAAATCTATTTCGACTCGTGACATCTGCAAATTGTGGAATTCTAGTGGACTGTGCCCAGAATGAATTGATCCATTTCATTTTTTGACACTGAAAGAGGTTTAGTAGGATCTTTTTGAACAGCATAAAGGTTTGACTGATATACGAGCAGGTTGAAAATTTCATCATCGAAAAACATTCCAAAATAAATACTAGATTCGTCTACTTCTGTTTCACTAGGTAGCTTTCCAAGCCATTAGGGGTTTCCTCTGGGACTTTCTTCGGGAGAAATTGGTCTCCACAATAACTCTGATCGATAAAATGGTGTTTTTTGCGTTGTTTTCACTGAGTTTCTCTCTCATCTTCGGAAGTATCCAAATCAGAGTCACTATTATCTGAATTGTTTTGCCCTTGTATATGTTCAAGTACCAAGTCAGGATCATCATCACTATCGTCTAAGAGCTATCGCCGCTTTCGAGTGGTGGTGCTTTTAGATTTCTCTGACTTATATCTGTGATTATATGCATTAGTACCATAATATCGAATAGGAAACATACCTTACCTTTCCTTCAGGTACCACAATATCAAATAAAAAAAAAGTCTAATATTAACTAGTTCCGAACAATTTATGATTATAATACAATTGCACATCAAAAAATAGGCACGGAGTACACGTGTCACCAAAGACAAACAAACTTATTAGTTTTTTACACAAATGAGGATCACACAAAAGTGAAGTAATCGTAAATAAGTTCCCAACCTACTAGCGTCAGTTATAGTCATTCCTAAATTAGTGAAATTGACGGTAGATGACACTAGATATAGCGAACTAGATTTAGTGGTAGGTATCAAATGTACCATATTGGGATATAACGTACAACTCCTAATATCTGTACGTATCATATCTGTTACGTTGGTCTAAAAGAGGTTAATAAAAAAATACTTTTTCCAAATGAAGAAATACCTGTAAAATGAGTTCGAATTATATAAAGGAGGTTACGTACAGCGCCATCTGCCCACTAATAGATCAAGCAATAATGTCGATAATTCTGTCAAATACAGATTCCGAGCATTCAAACGGGAATAAATATGAAATGAAAAGGAGACTTACAAACAAACATACATACATATAGGTAGGTGAAGCTAATAAAAGCGTGGTAAAAAAGAAGCGTGTTAATAAAAAGTGCACTTGCCATGATCGACCTAGGACATGATTCGGAGGAAACTGAGCTCATGATTCTGAGCTCAGTTTCCTCCGGAATAGAATCCTGCAACCCAAGTATGTGTTTTTATCGAGGAAGAATACAATAGATAGAGCTCACACGTTAACTTCTGGCTTCAGTCATTTTTTCGAATGACTCGCGACTTCTTCTCCATCCTCTGTAACTTCTTTGAACAATATCAGTGAGTACCATCTCCAATCGTGAAAAAATAGCCTTCGACTTCTGCATGTTTGGTCTAACTCGTACAACCGGCACCTGCGCTTTCACGTTCTTGCGAAGGTAAATACCGGATCTTCCCTCCGCGCGTCCCTCCGACAGGCAACGTAAAGGTCGCGCGATCATGAATGAAACAGTACCCTCCTCCCCGCCCATCCCCACGCCGGCCGGCTTTTCGTTCATATCTCCCCACCCCTACGACGAAACCGCGAGAGGCGTGTGCTGCTGGTCCGAGTTAGTTGTAAACCCGAGACCGGTTCATTCGTTTGTTTTGCATGGTCGACCCCGATATTTTCGGTGTTTCGGTCGATTCTTTTTTTCTTCCGAACCTTGAGGTGTCCTCTGATCTGTTTTGTTTCGATCGAGGCGATTATTGAAGGTGAGTACTGCCGAGTAGTCGAGTTAGGTCTGCTGAATGTACTTTTCGCTCGTGATGCGGTTTGGAAGAACTCTGGGGTTAGCTTAGACTGTTTCTCTGTTTATTTCCAAACGCTTGGGAATCGCAATGCGAATGATGGTGAAACAGTTGAAGAAAATCGGCATTGTTTTTCAGACAAAAGGATTAGGCTACGAGAAAAATGGCGTGAAAGATTGCGAAAGGAATCTGAATAAATGTGAAATTCTCTGGCTAAACTAGAAATCTTACTGATTTTGAAATCATTTCGTTTGAACTGCATTTACCGGCAACAAAATAATCAACAACAAAGGCTTTTGCATTTTTCATAATATTTTTAATAACAATAAAGAATGTTTGAGTATCATGCTCTTGCTCAGATTCCTTTCAATACCGGAACCAAATGGTCAAATACCCCGAACAACTGAAGCCTGTTCGGAGGACTCGCTTCACCATAACATCTGATCAGACTAGATTTCAAAATGGATATCTCATCTTCTGAAGGGTTATATTTTAGAGTAACTAGAACCTCTGTACTCTGGTCTGGTTGGGCTCAAACTTTCTGCCTCGGCAGAAAAGGTTCTTCAATAGCCCCCAACGAAGTTGAACATGCATGGTACCGGTGTCGAATTGGGATTTTCAAATGTACAACTATCCATCTCAAAAGAGGATGGCGAAAAGCATGTGCAGCAAATAGGGGAAGAACCATCCGGAACCCAGTTAGACGTATACGTAAGCCATTCCCAAAAATGTCAGTAAAGACAAGCTCAAACATATTTAGTCAATGGAATAACGAAGTTGCATGCTGCTACAAATACGATTTCCGTTCCAATCGGTTTTGTAGGTCCACTGGAAGAATAAATATAAGCTTGGTTGCCTTTCACGGACAGTGGGGATGTTACGGTTTTTTGAGTTTAGAGGACATTTATTAGCAGACAAAGTTAATGGAATACGTAGCAAAAACTTGAAGAACCAAATTGTTGAAGGATTGTAAAACAGCATAAAGAATGAAGATGAAATTGAAAATCAGATATGCATCATTTAAATAAACAAATTTTGTTTCACTGAAGAAAAACCAATTTTTTTAAATATATCAAGAAGAATGGAAAAAATTAATGTTGAAACGGTAATAAAGCGTTATTAAACTAATAGTAAAGGGGGTCCAAATGGAACCTTTCCACCCTTGATATCCTCTCGTCATAAAATAATGTAAAAATGAACCTACCTGTACACCTTCTTATACACTTCTAGAAAAAACAATCTAAGACACTTACTTTTTTTAATATAACGTCAGTCATATACATTTTTTTTCGTATAAAATGTGATTTTAATCACAACTCGTTCATCAAAATCGGGAAAAATCTAGACGATATATAATGGATCTACATGTATACATATAGACTGCTAAAATCATAATAATAATATTAATATATTTCAGAGAATGCTCTACATTTCATAAAAAAAACAAAATGAAACAACGTCACACAATTTCTACATAAAGGTTTATAACTTACCCAGATATTCCTGAAGTGAATAAGGTTCTAACTTGATCAACAGCTCTTTGACACCTGTTTTAAATTTTTTTAGGCTCTCCAACATTTTAAGTCTCTGTGGTAATTTATTAAAAAACCTTATAGACGCATAGGATGGATGCCTCTCTGACACTGTCAATTTGTGAATCTGAAAAGATATATTCATATTGTGTTTGGTATAATTATGACCTGGTCTACCTTCCAAAAATGTACTTTTAATTTTAAATAGGTATACTATACTCTCATAGATATAGATCGCATATACTGTCAATATATTATTTACCTTGAAGATACTCCGGCATGACTGACGAAGGTTCAGTTTGAAAATAACTCTCAAAATTCTTTTTTGGATAAGGAATATATCAGAGGTATTACTGCTGAATCCCCAGAATATTATACCAAATTTAAGTGAAGATTCAAAATTCACAGAATATATAATTTTTAGTGATTTTTCATGGAGGTATGAACCAATAACTCTGATACTGTAAGTAGTAGTAGTAAGATTAATTTTTTCCCCATATTTGCAATATGCTTATACCAATGCAAGTATTCGTTAACATATATACCAAGAAATTTTGTTGAGTTCTAAACTGCAAGTTTATTATTTGACACTGTTTAACCACAGGGTTGGCTTGCAACAGTCAGAAGAAAATAAAAAACTAAAATCAGTTTACTGAAAAACTGCGCTTTGAAAAGCTCATGAAAAGACATTGTTGTGAAAAATTATTGAATATTTTTCGTTTATTATATAAACAACGTACATGTTACATGTATTTAATACACATACGTTGTGGGTCTGACCCCTCTAGACATGTACGTTAAGGAGGTTGCGTTAATTGCCATGGTACGATTGCGCACGGCTGGTGTAAACCTATATGTAGGAATGGATCAATTGAAGCTGGGCCTACGGCGAGAAGCGCTTACTGCGTAACCTCTGCTGCAGGCAACTAGTGTTGCAATTGAACCCAGGTTTGTGTTTAATAAACCCTACAAAATACAAATCAAACATAACACAGAGTCAAATGCTACAAATGCAATACGCATATAAACAGATGGCTCAAAAACCAAAGAAGGCTCAGGATGTGGAGTGTACTCCAGATCACTAAGCCTAAGGATTGAGTGGGGAATGGGAAGAAATACTAGCGTGGTCCAAACAGAACTGGCTGGTATTTCAATCGCCACGAAAGAAAAAACCAAGGAAGAAATTTCTGGCAAAAACAGATAAATCTGCACTGATAGCAGACAAGCACTACTCACCTTGAGCAGACAGCATGTTACCTCAGGGCTTGTACTAGAGTGCCACCAAGATTTAGCCAAAGCCTCGGTAGATAATCACATTATTCTGAGGTGGGTTGAAGGCCACGACAAGAGTGAAGGTAATCGCATTGCCGACTCTTTAGCCAAGGAAGCGGCTGGACTAAAAATTTTAGGACCTAGTGGCACCCACGGCCTGATGACTTCGACGATTGCGGAACTTGTCAAATGTTACACCCATGCTCAATCCTTAAAGAGATGGTATGAAATCAAAGGATGTAATCTTGCCAGGATCACCTTGGGCGACCCTGGGAAGCTGGCGCCGAAGAAATATCTGGCGATGACCAGGAAAAATCTACGCCTTACAGTAGAATTTCTGACTGGTCACTGTCAATTAAAGAAACACCTCCATAATATGGGGCTAGTGGACACACCTCTATGCAGGATGTGTGAATAGGAAGATGAGACTGTCAACTATGTCCTATGCGAGTGTCCGGAGTTATCGTGTGCAAATTGCAGTAAACAATCAGGTACCAATTTCTCTAACATAAAAGGTAAAACTCACAATACACTTATGAGTAAATTATACCCAAACTGCCGAGAACACAATATAGTCAAGTATAGTAGCATCAATTACGCAGATAAACTTTCAGGAAATATTCAAAATTATTTCTCTAAATACAAAATGCAAAATATCGACAGCTTTCATAAGTAATAATAATTTAGGTAGAACTCTGTTTAATGCAAAACCCAAACGGGATAAAATGAAAAATTCAGGTATATATAGGTGTACCCCAAGGGTCTATTTTGGGACCATTGTTATTCCTCATATATTTAAATGACATTACAACCATAGCAGAAGAATGTAGAATTCACTTATTTGCCGACGATACCCTACTGTACTTAAGTAGTGAAGATGTATATGAGTGTGTTGGCACTATAAACGCTAGTCTTGAAAGGGTGTATAGATATTGCTCTGCAAATCTGCTGAAGGTGAACTTAAATAAAACAAAATGTATGTTATTAGGGAAACATAAAGATCATAAATGAAAACCTACTTCTACGATTGAATGACAGTAATATAGAGAAGGTAAACAATTTCGTTTACTTGGGTGCAAGTATTGACAGCAACTTGAAATTCAAGAAGCATGCTAATCAAGTTATCAAAACAATAGCTTACCAAATCCACTATTTAAGAAGATGTTCCCCATATATGAGCCAGTGGTCTAAATTGTTAGTCTACAACTCCATAATCCTCTCACATTTAAATTATTGTTCTACCATTCTGTTTTTTCTCAATCAAAATCAAATAAGCAGACTACAAAAGAAGCAGAATCGTGCTATGCGTGCTGTTGTCAGAGTTCGGAAGTTCCTGAAGCATTTAAAGATCGCTCATGATACGCTTCCAATACAAGATGCAAAGGTACCACCGCAAACAATTTGAATGACCCCCAAAACACTAGTATCTTGATTAGAAGGGGTTATATTTTTAGGAGTGATAAATTTTTTCGTAATTCATGAATGAATTGTGTGATTTTCTATAATGTTATCTAATTTGGTGCTGAAGAGCCTTAGGCCAAGTGTCTTACGGCGAAACATCGAAATATACCAGTGAGGATGACAGTATTCCGTGTAAGTGCAATTTGTTACCATGCATTTAAAGTAGAACTCATGTGAATGATATCTGATTTTATCCCACAACGAATGTTTGAAATACAAACTGAGTAGAGAAAAGTACCTTCTGTATAATTCAGTGTTCATATAGAAGTATTTGTTTCGAAAGAATTTTTTTCTTTTGTGTAATTCAATGTTTATATGAAAGTAGCTGTTTCAGGCTGATTTGTGTTTGAAAGTTACTTCTTTGCATGATCTACACATCCATGTATAGAGTTACGTCCTTCCTTTCTTTGGAAGATTCCCTCATCCTTCCTTTTTTTTTGTATCAAGATGGAGTAGTAGAAAGCCAAAAACTTTCTTTCCCAAAAATTAGTCACTCCTAAAAAATATAACCCTTTCAATTTGGATACCATATAATGTAAATCTCCTTGAAATGATAATAATAATAACTGTAGCAATAGCACAAAGTTTTGATGCAAATGATATATTAATCCTTTTAAACACCTATTCCATTCTGTAGCTGGCTCACAAATGAAATATGTTTCAAGGGATTTCTTCTAGTTTGTACTTCAAAATTTATATATGTGAATGATGTATAAGTTTGTATACATCAACATATACTTGCAAACCAATGAAATATAAAAGTTTGTACTTACCTTTCACTGAAAGAATCGAACAATGCATCAATTTGAGTTTCACTCCAACATTTGGCAACTTTTTTCACTAGCTTCATTCGTATTGCATAAGACAAACTAGGCAGATACTCGTTAACAAATATTTTGGCATCTATATCCCTGAACGCCTCATCGATGAACCAAAACTGCTTCAAAATCTTGCTTATGAAAACTTCGTTACCCTGTTCAAGCACTTTAAGAAGTTCCTTTGTCTTCTTGAAGTGAATCAAAATATCTAGTCTGAATAAGTTTTCCAAGTAATTTGTGGGCTTGAGATTTTCCACCACATTATTCAGTTGTTGCTCATTGTTTGAAGATGACAGATCTAGAATGAGTTTGAAGAGATTTTTCTTTCTTTCTCCTATTAAATCTCCTTCTAGATTGTGGAATCGGGTAATGAAATCTGTAGAAGCTGCCACAGTAGCATCACCCATCCTGAAGCAGTCTAAAAAAGAATAATGTGCACTAGAAAACACGGAAATTTGGCTAGAGAATCGCACACAAATTTTAATATAACGTTAGGAAAATTAGGAATGCCAGACTCATTATATAATTAAAGATTATTGATAACAAAAATCAATGTAGCATGTTCAGTCTGGAATTTTTTACACTTGATTATTATATGATGTCATCGATAATTTAGGTTCGATTATTTTTTTACCTTGATGACACAATCAAAAAAACACATTCACGGATATTTCTTTCATTGTTTTTTATTTAGATTCGGAACATCGAACATATGTACATTTGGCGAGTAAACATAAACAAAAATACATTTTACAGAAGTGAAACATAAGGTATGTTTTGGTTTTGTATTTTGAACTGTTATTGAACCATCCTGTATCGACGCCGAATCAATGCGCAGAACATTACAGTCACAGAACAGTTCTGGAACGGTCCCAACAAGTAAAAGACCAAACGAACATTATTCTGACAAGTGTATAAACATAGATTGGAGGTTAGGTACCTCTACTCTGGTATAACGATCATTGAACTTCAAGTTTAAAGACAAGAATGAAAAAGTTAAGCAAATATATAATTAAAGTGTAATGATGTTTTTGAAAAAATGAGAGTAACAGGATGTTACCTCCGGATATCCAAAATTAAATTGAATATATATTGTCCTCTCTTTGTAATCTTATACTAATGTTTGACAAAAACATGCCAAAAATAAATTTTTGGAATTGTAAAAGATGTGATAATAATGATTATTATTATTGCTACATATATTTCACGTCTATCTGTTATGGTATAGGAATAATATTGATATATAATTTTGTCTTAGTTACAGGTCGCAATGAACTCTCCGCGTTTCTTTGTTTAACCGGAGACAGTACGTAGATGAAATACCAAATGAAACACCAACTAAAATACGGATAAAGCGTTACTACCAAAATCCACAACGCAAATGAAAAATTTCAATAGTGCGCAAGAGCAATTCGAAGTTCTAAACGGTCCCTACTCAAATGTACGAACTAATAATTACCGTTCTGGAATAGTTCCGAATCGGTTCGGAGGAAACCAAAACACATTATGAACGATACTATACTATACTAAAACCAATAATGATTGA
>WOGN01010781.1:0-10269 GCA_015342105.1 Leptinotarsa texana | reverse complement strand
GCCTTGATCAAAGACGAAACGGACTGGTTTAAGTTTGACGATAGTCGTGTCATGAAGTGTTCTGGCGATGCATTAAATTTATTGGAGCCTCTGGAGATACCCTACATTTTGTTTTATAAGAGAGAAGACATTGTTACATCAAGATCTTCAAATGATGTGGTGCTGCAGGTTTTTCTGGGTTTTCTTGCAACTGAAAAAGCAAATGCGCCGCTGGAATCAATGAAGTCGCCCCGGAGCGCCAATTAATTTTTATTGTTGTTTTCATTTTATAAGTACAATTATTCTTGATTGATCATGAGTAGCGTACAGTAGGTTAGATATTAAAAAAGTATAACAGAATTATATGGTCCCGAAGTTCCATTTTAATTATGATCAAAGTGCCATTCGATTCGGAAGGGCTTCTAAAAAATTTTTAAAAAAGGCCGGTGAATATTAGAAAAGTTATATCATAAGGAAAAAAAGTGGTTTGGTTTTTTGCATGTATCTCAAAAACGATCTGTGATTATCTGAGATACGAAAAAAGACCCTTTAAGAGCAGGAAATGTTACTAAAAAAATTCTATCTCGGAACTACAGTAATAGTTCAAGTTGGTTCACCGAAGAGAAAGCTTTCTACCTGTATTGTTTTCAGCATTTCTCCATTTATTATTTTTTCCACCTCTCAACATTTTATTGAATCCTTTTCCTTTCATTTCAGACTCTTCAGCATGGTTTTCCTCACAAACCCACAGCACTAGCATGGGACCCTTCACTGAGGTTGATATGCATTGGAACCGCTACAGGGGCGATCAAAGTATTAGGCCGTCCTGGGGTCGAATTCTACGGTCAGCATCAGAATCCGATTCCAGTAACGAAAATTGTGTTCCTACCGAACCAAGGCAGGGTAGTTTCGCTGTGCGACGACAATTCTTTACATCTCTGGGAGGTGAACAGAAGCTCCTTGGTCGAAGTGAAGTCGCAAGCTTTGGAAGGCAAGCTCAAAAAGATTTCGACTATGTGTTTGGAATCTGCCGGTAATCACTTGCTGCTCGGTACTGAAGGGGGAAATATTTATTTACTGGACTTGAGTACGTTTACGATGACACCTGATATTATTTATCAGGATGTCGTGATGCAAAAGTAAGTTTATGGGGTAAAGATTCCTATTCTTACGAAAGTATGGCAAAATATACATTATAATTGAATATACGTTATAAACTACATCAATAACTTCATTAATCATACTCTTATCTATTTGATATATCTATATTTCAAATCTAAAAAACCATTTACACATATATTCAAAACATACATATATGTTTGTGTGTGTACATATACTTCTATATATTTCACTTAATCTATAATACAGTTTTTTATGTGAAAACAAAGTGATTTGAATCGATCAATTTTCACTTAATGCATAAAATCAGTTTGTTTATAGAAAAACATATAAGTCATACTGGGTACTGGCAAATAATAAATAAATAAAAAAAACAGTTTGTACAGGATGCTGGTAAATAATAAACAAATAAGATATATTTTTAAAGATTATCATTATGAAATTCATATTATGTATGGTCTATCACTTAAAAAACCTTTCACAGCCTTCCTAAAGTATTGTTACAATGAAATATTTTATGACTGAAGTCATTGGTATTGCCAACTTAATGTTATTGGATTGCCTTGTCACATAATTGGTTGGTAAAGATTGAAATTTGTTGAAATATCTCTCAATTTAACACATTGTCTCCATTATAAAGAGAGAAATCACTATTAGAATACCGTGAGTGGTATATCTTACGGCTCGTGCAAAATTAAAATATTTTGTAGTACATAACCACTACAGATGTCCCAAAATGGAATTCCATATCTTAGGTGCGGTTCCACCAGAGAAAAATAAACAGTCTTATGATGTTAAACTAAGTTTATTTGCGACTACTCTGACTGCATAACAACCAGACGATACTTCATTTCACAAGGCATAAATGTGGTCTTCAAATTTTAGTTTTCTATCGATGGCTACTCCTGAAAATTTTAAGCTTCTTTTGTTCTCAATGATGTCATTCCCAATAGGTATATTGTCAAATTCACATCTGAAAGTTACTTTGTTAGTTTTCGAAATATTTAGAGATAGACGATTTGAATCACATCAACTCTTTACGTTCATCATATCTATGGATATGATTTTAGTGAAATCATTTGCTTTGTCCGATTGCCAAAAAATGGTAGTATCGTCTGCAAATGGCGTGAATTTTCCTGAGATATTTATACTTGTCAAATCGTTAAGGTAGATGAGAAACAATGTTGACCCTGGTATTGAACCTTGAGGCACACCATTACGTATTTCCCTAATTTATGAGCGAGGGGTTGTTTCCACTATCTGACTACGACTTGACAAATATAAGCTGAACCAGCTCAGTATCACTCCTCTGAAGTCGTAGTAGGAAAGCTTCTGCAATAGTATTTCATGATCCACACATTCGAAAGCATTCGAAAAATCGCAAATTTCTGCAGCAGCAACCTCCCCACTATTGATTCCAGTATAAACTTTTTCCATGAGTGAGAAAATTGCATCATTAGTGTCTTTGTCACTTTGAAAGACAAAATTTTCTTTATTAATGATTTTATGTTTCGACAGAAATACAGTTATCCTTATCTTGACCAGTTTTTCCAGTAGTTTACCTAATGTGGAAATTAGGAAAATAGGCCGATAATGCAAGGGGCTGTCCTGATTTCCAAAGATACCTTCAGGAAATCAGGAAACTTTCCTGATTGAAATGATACATTAATAATGTTGGCTAAGAGTTGTAATATGTTATCTGCGAGATTTTTCAAAATGTTTGCTGTAATGTCGTCGTAACCAGATGACGATGTTTTTCCTATCGAAACAATCACCTGTTTCAGCTCATAAATATCAGTGTCATCAAGAATGCAAGTTTCAGAAATAAAGGGTTTCTTTAATTGTTCCATAAGGTCGTTCTGAGTAGTCAATTTTTCTGTAACAGAGCAGTAATATTCGTTAAGAACATTTGGTGCTTTATTAGATTTAACTCTTAGATCATTAATTACTTCCAGAGTTTCTTTCAATTTGTTTTCAGCTTGTTTGAATCTATTTTTATAGTAACTTTCTTTTGCTTGTCTAACAACCTGCCTATAGATGCTGCGGTATCTACTGAAATATCTTTGAAATAAGATATTATCATTTAACTTTCGAATATAATGCAGCGATCGCATATTATTTGCTGAAACTTTTATGCCACGAGTAATCCACTGTTTTTGTGCTTGATTTTCAACTTTTGAATCGGAAATGAACTATTGAAAATATTCACCAAATTATTGTGGAGTGGAGAGCTACTGGTTAACCTCGTCCAAAGTGCCCAAAAGCACAACAATCGGCTGGAAAGGGTATGGCCTTTGTATTTTGGGATGTGTCTTGTGTAATATTCATCAGCTATCTTGAAAAGGGGAAATACCATCAACAGTGAATATTATATGCGTTATTGGAAAGATTGTAGGCCGAAATTGCGGGAAAAACGACAGCATTTGAAGAAAAAATGTCGCAAATCAATGAACAATCAATGACAAAATTGCATGAAATGGACTTCGAATTGCTCCCGCATATTCGCCAGATTTGGCTCCCAGAGACTAATTGCAGACCTCAAAAAAAAGCTCACTGGTACGAAATTTTGCTCAAATGATGAGATCATTGTTGAAACTGAGGCCTATTTTGAGGCAAAAGATAAATCGTTCTGCAAAAGTCTGCTGGGATGATTGTGTGGCTCTCGATGGAGACTATGTAGATGAACAAAGCAAATTTTGAGCAAAAAAACGCGGTTTCTTTCTTGACACGAGAATTTTTAGCACAGGTGTTAGGCATATAAGTTGAAATTGAGAAGAAATAATAGATGAACATATTTTCTTACCGTTAATTCATATTTTATTTCTTAATCGGAAGGTATTTATGGTTAGTGAGGCGCTATTTATTTCTGGGAATTAAGAGAGTCTTAAAATTGATGATATCTGAAAAAAATACTAACAGAAAACCTCAATGAATACCCCTCATTTTTTGCAGTGTTCCTCAAGATTACAAATTGAATCCCGGAGCTGTTGAATCAATTTTTGAACAGCCAGAACACCCAAATAATATCCTGATAGGATATAACAGGGGCTTAATTGTGCTCTGGAATAGAGTCGATAACAGTGCTGTTAAAACGTTCATTTCCAATCAACAATTGGAATCGATTTATTGGAAAGAAGATGGAAGGCATTTCCTCAGCTCTCATAACGATGGTAAGTAGTGGAAAAATTTGACAATCATGAAATCTAATATCACACTATTCAGTTGATATAAATCTTCACAATTAATTTCAGGTAGCTACATGGAATGGGATATTGATCAATCAGAGAAACCTTGTGGAGAACCAGTTACGACATATGGTCCCTACTCTTGTAGAGCCATTCCTAAAATCTTGACGAAAGATATGAATGACGAGTCTCTTATAGTTTTCTCGGGTGGTCTCCCTAGGGCGAATTATAGTGATAAATATTCGGTATCTGTTGTGCATGGAGATAAACATGTGGCTTTTGATTTTACTAGTAAGGTGAGTAGGATTTTCCTGATTAACAAAATTGCTGTTTCATACAATTTGTCCAGTAATTGATATAAAGAATCTGGTTTGTAGAAGTGTCGATATATTTGTGCTGTTATGTGGTCACCTAGCAGATCCGTCAAATTGAGCTACAGTTATATTCGAAATGAAACTTTCTAATGGGTTATTTTTTAATTTTCAATTGATGTCTCATCATGAAAAATATATAAATCTTTAAAATAAATGGAAATATTGAATCAAAAGCGGGAAAGTTTCATTTAACATTTTATATCCAAGATATAAAATATTATTTTTTCATTTCGGGCAGATTGGCATTGAAAAATCTGAAAATGATAATGACAGTGAAGCAGAACAATTTGGAAATAAGGTATTTTTGTTAGCAAAAAGCACTGTGACATTTGTAATGGCATGTTTATCTCTTACTTTGTTTTTTATTTCCTGCATCAGACACATAAAGATAGACCACTTAGAAAATCATTAATCCATAATTTTGTCATTGTCGATCATCCGCCCTGGTGGACGTTTATAAATTTATATTTTTATTATTATCTCATACTTATGATCGTTTTTTTGAATATGTTGAATTGGTTTCAAAATAATTTCACTGGATTTGATTTGATCCTTATGGCATGTTGATGTTAGATTTACTATTTGAATGGAGTTGTTTCTTGTTTATTACTCTGAGATTAAATATATGTGGGAAACGTCCGTAATAGTTATATGTTAAATTTCTTTTAGAATATGTTTTTAAAAATGGTAGGCTTTTTATTTGTATAAAGTTATGACATTGTGATTTACAGTCAGTATATCTCAAACTCTCAGTTATAATCTACTTAGTTTCTGGTAAAATAATTTGAAAATTGAATCTTCTACTTTTTTTTACATTTTTTTGTCAGTATAATTTTCTTTTTAGTTTCCCAAATCTTTTTGGGACAGTCGAAATATGAACCAGTTCCTTTCAAAAAGAAATTTTTTCAGTCACATTCAAAAATCTATAGGCCACATGTAGAAAATAACCTTGTATACTTGATTATAAATATTAACCAAATATGAGAATTTTAGAATGTGACTCAAGTGATGAATGCCATCAGACAACCGCACATGCCAAACACATATGTGATTTAAAATCTATAGGACTCAGTTGGCGAAAATTTCTGTAGGTTTTATTTCCCATAGACATGACATCACTGGGTTAAATACTTCTTTTATGAAAATTCAAAAATGAAATGTCCCGTTTTTATACCACTTGTATTTGTAACTAACGTTACTGTAGTTTCGTCCTATAAGGACATTTTCAAACGAATAAAATAAACTGCAAGTTTTATTTCTTAATTTTCATGATGATCTTCTACCAAGTAGTAACAGCTACAGTTTTGACTTGTTGGATATTGAATGACATTAAAGTTTCTTGCCTATTTTGATTGCAAGGAGTTCAAAACAGACTGAAACTTTGAGATATGCCAGATATTTCCCTCCATACAATCCAACTCGGCTGTGATTTGTCATCTCATAATTGTCCTTTCTATTATAGTCTTCTGTTTTTGCCAAGTATTTTTTATGGGACCATATCTAGAATCTTCATTTATTCTTCATTTCTCCACCAATAACCATTTGTTTGCTATCCGGTGAATCCAGAAGGCACTGATTGTTGCTTCTTTTTTCTACATACATACATATGTAACAGCAGAAGATTCAGTATCAACTCCAAAATTGCAATTTATATGCCTATGTAGGTTTTGAAATTTTGGAATCCTAGGGATTGCATTTTACTTGTTTAGTTTTAAGAAAAATATAGTAATGATTTGCTTTAAGTTATCAAAATTGAATATTATAAAATTGTCAGTTGGGTACCATTTAACTTAGATGATGAATAACCTTTTAATTTTTTGAAGGCCTTCGTCATAGACAACCATTTTCTGCATGAGTGTAAACGTTTTTTTATTTGTGAAATATTGAATCAACTCCGTACCCTCAATATTTTTTTTCATATAGTCAGTGGGCATACTTGAAGACTGGCTATAAATCAAATCATCTTAAAGGCTCAGCTCCCTTCACTGTAGGGAGTTGAGACTGGCCTTAACGAATTGTTCTTTTAGATGATATTCTAAAAGAACTTCAGAGATAAAGCCAAACTGAAATACAATCAAACTAAATCAGAAGATAATTTTCATCATTATAAAAATCTCCGAAACATCACCAACACTTCTATAAATCATGAAAAAAAAGTTTATTTCAACCGTGTTTGTGCCAATAAAGACCAGAAGAAATTATGGAAAGAGTTGAGAAACCAGAATGTTACAAGCAGAAAACCTTACGTTGCAATCCCAGAAAATTTGAATGACGCCAATCAGATCAACTCCCATTTTGTAAACAGTGTCCCAAATTTCAATAATGACAACAAAGAACTTATCGAGTTTTATAATAACAACTTATCCCTGAATCTAGACGGAAATAATTTCGAATTTCACCTTGTATCTGAAGAAGACATTGTAGATGCAGTAAATTGCTTGAAAACTAATGCAACTGGAGTAGATGGTATTAATATGACAATGATAAATATATGCTTTCCGACAATAAAAAATGCTTTATTACATATAGTCAATAGCAGTATTCTTGAAAATTTATTCCCAACTCAATGGAAAATTGCGTATGTTATACCTGTCCCCAAAACAGCTAATATTTTAGATTGCAAAGACCTCCGACCCATAAGTATTCTACCCACCATGTCTAAGTTATTGGAAAGCATTTTGAACAAACAAATGAGGGAATATATAAGTAACTTTAATCTAATGCCTCTCTTTCAGTCGGCTTTTAGGCCTCTACATAGCTGTACTACAGCTTTGCTTAAAATAACGGATGACATATTGGCAGCAACTGATACAGGAGACATCTCATTATTGATCTTACTGGACTACAGTAAAGCATTCGACTCATTGAATCCAGAAATACTTATATCTATGCTCAATTATATTGGCTTCTCTAAAACAGCCGTTAAGATGATGCAAGAAAACTTCACAAATAGGCATCAAATGGTGAAACTCGAAGGCGAACTATCTGAATTGGTGAGATTAATGTGCGGTGTTCCGCAAGGATATGTACTTGGACCTTTGATTTTTAGTTTCATTTATGAATCTTTTGTGAAACACGAACTGCATTTCAATTCTAATAAAACGCAGGTTCTTATGTTTGGTACCAAGTTATTATGCCGAAGGCATTCACCTCAAGTAAATATTTATGTGAATGGTATAACTCTAAATATAGTACCGGAGGCAACAAATCTTGGCTTGATGTTGGATAATATTTCAGGTTCAAAAAGCAAGTTTCATCATAGGTATATTCAGAGAGTTTACGCGAACATAAGAATAATTTACCGTAACCGAGCATACCTAAATACTCAGACAAAAACCAATTTATGCCAGATTCTCATCCTTTCACAATTCACCTACTGTTCACATGTATATTTTCCCTGTTTGGATAGTAAAGATTTATGCAGGATACAAAAAGTCCAAAATTCCTGTTAACGCTACATCTATGGCATCCGTAAGTGCCAGCATATTTCTCATGAGCTTTTTTAGTCGCAATGGCTGTCAATGAAGAATTGTTTCTTATTGCATTCTCCAACCTTATTTCACAATATAATCAACAAATCACCGCAGTAACTTTATGAGAAAGTTCCGTTTCGTGAAAATGAACATGAAGTGAATATCCGACACAAATATACAATAACTGCCCCCCCTCCCACCACAGCACAGCACTGTTTGAGAGATCGTTCAGTTTTACTATCTACACTCATTACAATAGTTTTCCCACACTTCTAAAAAAATTGAAACTGCAACTTTTCAAGCTCAAGGCTCTTCACCATCAGAAAAATAGATACGATAGGGAGTGTTATTATAGGATACGATAAATGACTCGAAAAGATGAAAACTATTGTTTGGAGAAGGTTGACTTGTTTGTTTGCGGAAACTCATTATAAGGGTGTATTTAGGTTAGGAAATTCCGATGTAAAATAGATGATATTAGGGTTGATCCTAGATATCTGAGAGATATCTAGGATATCTGTAGAGATCCTAGATATCTGTACTATGATGTTGCGAGGTATTCTTGAACTAACGTTAGAAAGAAATAATCGAGGAGATTGTGGGATCAGGCGGCGGGCTTTCAGGATTTGATTATCGACTTCAATTTCTCCGGCGAATATAATAGCTTGTTCCTTTGATCGATATTTTGATGAGTGTACTACTGTGGAGTTGAACTGATTTGGGGAATTCGATAAGTTTTCTTGATTTGGTATACCATTTCAAGTTCCCCTGTAGGCAGAAGTATTCGCCATGTTAATGTTATCCAAGTTTCAGATTGATTCAATAGAATAACTAGTATCATCTCCTTCTGAGTGCGACCCTGTTTGCAAAGTCTTTCCACTAATCAGCGGATGTAGCTATCCAACAAAAAACTGGAGCCGAGAAAACAATATGCCCTTCTTTGTTAAACGAAGGAGAATATTCGAAATTTTGATATTCACAACTATCCAAGTGTACGTCTGTTCACTATTCGAACTCAATACATACTGACTTGTGTGTATGATAATTATTGAATCGCAGTCTTCCAGCTATTTGCATAACTACACAGTTTCAACTTTGTCGACACAGAGTTTACAGACAGAGGCAGCATGTAGAGAATTTCAGTTTCTAGATGGGGTACGAAATCTGTGTGATTTGCATAGAATTGTGGAATTAACCTATTTCAGCAACTTTTCACAGCTGGTATCAAATGCTAATGATTGCTTCGCGAAGATAACGGGAATTGTTCTAGTGATTCCGTTGATATCAAAACGTTCGTTGATATTAAAACGTGTTAAGACTGCTCCATACATACAGGGTGGGGCACCGAAAACGAAACAGATTGAATATTTCCAAAACACATGTGTTTTGAAAGAAATGCAAAAACACATCGATTTTTAATCCAAGGGGGACATCTTCATATCATAATCTCAACTGTCATACCTCTTCCCCCACCCCTCGGTGACTATTACCCAAACAATTTGAATAAGGAATGTAGTAAGGTTAAAATGGTAATTTCATAAGGAATTCAGCCATATCAATTTTAGCTACCTAACTTTCGATTTTGGCACCTTCTTGCGGGAAAAATAAATGTCCGTATTCCAAATTATGATACTTCATTCGCAAGCTAATTCAACATAAATTTGGTGACAATGAATTATGGAGTTTTTCTAGGGAAAAAACAAGATGGCGGATTCACAATGGCGGACAAGATTTGCATTTATGGTCATATCTTGAAAATTGGAAAATGGTGTATAAATTTAACAAAGATCATTCCAAATTACACTGATTCATATTAGATGCTCGAAGTGTTCTCTATTCACTGCCATACATGAGTATAAGTTCGTCTCAAAACGTTGTCTGACGTTTTGGAGCATGTCTGGGGTTATTTGACGACATTCAGTAATAATACGTTGACGTAACTCTGTTAACGAACCTGACTGAGTGGCGTATATTTTACTTCTTAAATGGCCCCACAAAAAGTAATCTAAGGAGGTTAAATATGGAGACCGGAGGGGCATTCAATGCATCTTCTTTCAATCCAGTGTCTGTGAAATCTTTCATCCAGGTACAGACGAACCGCTACAGTAAAATGTGGAGTATTTCGTCCTGTTGAAATAT
>WOGN01010780.1:0-13457 GCA_015342105.1 Leptinotarsa texana | reverse complement strand
TTTCCTTACTTTCGATGATTTCTCTTATCGTCATATAGGTTTTGTTCCAAGTCTCTTCGCCACGTAAGAGGCTTTCCATCATATTCTCGGAATTCAATATGGTTTTAATTTCTTTTGTAGGCCGGTGAGTTTTTGGACCAATTTTTTGTTTTGCGTTACTGTGTGCCATGGTGAACCGTATAAAATCTGGGAGTGTACTACTCAAGACAAAATCTTTCTCTTGAAGGACCTAGGACCCCCAACATTGGACATCAGATTGGCTAGCGCAAAAACTGTTCTTTCTGCCTTGAGAATACTTTGAGTTACTTGTTCGGCAAAGGTGAGCTTCGTGTCAAGCCATACCCCAAGATACTCAACAGCTTTGCTCAGTACTATATTTGTGCCTTGCAGATCAAAAGTTATTGGTCCCAGATTCCTCCTTTTAGTGAGCAATACTGCTTCGGTTTTTTCTGGAGCTAAACTAAGAAGTCTACTTTCCATCCAGTCTGCCACCAGCAAAAGTGCTCTGTCTGCAGTGTTTATTAAAAGTTCTTCTCTTTTTTCTGCAACGATCGTCGCCACATCATCAGCAAATATGACCAATTCAACTCCTTCGGGCATTTTTATAGAAAATAGACCATCGTATAATATATTCCACAAAGTAGGCCCAAGAACTGAGCCCTGAGGTATGCCGCTAGTGATGCTAACAAGTTTTGTCTCTTGCTTTGTTTCCAGAAGAATATCTCTTTCTGACAGATAGGATGCCAATCATGCTCTCATTGATTCCCCTACTCCTAAGTGACTCCAGTATCACCTGCCACGATGCACTATTGAAGGCATTTTTTACGTCTAGAGTGATTAACGCACAGTTTTTATTGAGCTGCAGCTCCTTGTGCAGTATTTACTACCATATTGATCGCGTCTATAGTTTGTCTTCCTTATCGAAATCCAAACTGCTGATCTGATAGTCCTCCGGTACATATTATTTCTTCATTGAGACGTGTAAGCACGAGATGCTCATATAGATTACCTTCTGAATCAAGTAAACATGTCTATATGACGAACGATTATCTTAGAGTTTGTTGCCTTTTCTCAAAAGCACAAGCTTAACTTTCTTCCATTCGATTGGGAAGTTTCCTTGCTTCGCTAGCTCATTGTAGAAAGAAAGGATATTACTCGGGTTTTGTAGGGCCACTGCTTTAACTATTTCTGGCGGGATATTTGCTGGCCCAGGAGCCTTGTAGGTTCTCAGTTTCATGGGAGCATTAAGCAGTTCATACTAAGTAAAATCAACGAAACTCACGTCCTTATCACAGGTACAAACGGACTTCCTCATAGATGGGAAACCAGTGGTCCGTTACTTCCTTCATCTTATCAACATTTGGGAGGAAATCCTAGTAGGATTTCTTCCCAAACTGAATATTCTGTTCTTTTCCGATGGCACTGTTTTCGTAGTTGTACAATATCGTTGTTTCTTTAGTAATTTGGTTTCGTCAGACTTCCACTTTTCTTTTTTGGCATCACCTTGTCAAAAATCTGGTTCAATTTTTCTGTAAATTCTTTTGAGGTGAAAATTATCGGATTATGCTCGGAGTTATCTAAGATATCATTCAGCTTTTGCCGATCAAGTTTTTTCACCTGTCATCCTTGTTGTCTAAGGTTTCAAACAAAATTCATTTATGATCACTTAACGATTCGTCTTCTAGTACTTCCCACTGAGTTGATCGTCTTTGGTCGGATGTTTTCTGTAGATATAATCAGGTCCAGGATAGGACCATAGTTCTGATGTTCAAATGTAGGTTTTTCCCCCTGATTAATCGCAATCAGATTATTGGCTGCAACCCACTCCATCACAACTTGTCCTCTCGTGTTGCTATAGTTCATACCCCATTGTGGGGATTTGGCATTTCCTTTATCCTTCATTAACGTTCATGAGGAGCTAAATTTCTTGCAATGATTCCTCTAAGTCATCGATATCAGCATATATCCAGTCTTTTCTACCATGAATTGTACCTGTGTTGGGTTCACTCACAATAAGTATTTATACTCCTAGCTCATTAACTGTGACAAGAGCTATATCAAAAGGAGCTGCTCGACTCCTGTTACAATTTATTTCTAGATTTTTTGTCATGGGCAGTTTTTTCAGAGGCTACTTCCTGCCTGGTCTGCGAAGTCAATAATTAAATTTTCTTTTTTTGATTTGGCTGAACATTTTAATGTACCTAACTGGTAACCTTCTGACTCGCAGTAAATACAATATGGCCTGTTTCGACGCTCACTTGCCCTAAGCCCTTCTTCTGCAAATCTCATACAAATCCAGATCGATCTGGTCCTGCGCACTGTTCCTTGGGGTGTCCAAATTTCCAGAGTTTCAAGCAGCGAATCTCATTCTGCCTTTCAGCGAATCTGCAGGTCGCCCAACTGATCCTCGTTGCTTTCAATTGCAACAGCTTTTCGGCATCCTCTTCGTGCATTAGTAGTGATCTTTTTGATGGAAAGTAGCCAAACTGTTGCTTGTGGTACGTTTTGCTCTAATTCTTTTTTTTGAAATTTTGGCCCTATCTCATCCATTTTGTACTGTGAGAATAACTTCATTATTACTACTTTTTCTTACTTCATTAATGTCTACTTCTATTTCGCTTCGGTTTACTGTCCCTTTTATTCTGTTAAGTAATTCACCATTCAATGTATCTTAATGTTGATGGGTGTATTTGTTTTAGGGTTTCTTGTACTTTGTACAACTCTCCCAGTTTCTGAATAAATAATTAGTTCCACAGTCGTGTCAGCAAGAAAATATCTCTACATACGAGATAAAATCGTTTTGAATACATCATTTGTAATATGTACCGTTAATTTACTTGTTTTGCATCTGGTTGCATGCTTTTTGATCGCTACCAGAGACTGAAAGAGTAGTTTGTCAGATTGGTTGCTAGTTCTTGCCAGTTCATTCAGGTTTGGAAAGTACATCCACCTTGTAAATTGGTTTACATTTTCATCTTGGTCTGAGAATCCAAAAGAATGATTCTTTCCTCGAACACATTTTGTCTCTTATTGTCTATTTTCCACAAAACTGAATAAGTCCACTTATTTTATTCGAGTCCGAAACACTTATTTATTTTCACAAGTCTATTTTTCGCGAAAAAGGTCTATCAGTTTATGTTTCCGCCGTTCAGTAATGTCCACTTACAATAAATCACCAGTCTATCTGCGCGAAGTGCGAAAGTTTTATAGTCAATTTCACTTTAATACAAAGATTGTCCACAAAGCACTCACAAATTTATTTTAAAAATCCACTTCTAACACCAGTTGTAACGAATTAAAGCACTGACTGTCTTAAACTAATTTATTTTCTACAATATTTACGTAACTAATTTATTTACACCCGTTTATCTGCACAACATGTTAACAGCTCGCTTTCTTCAAAGAGACTGATCCCCCACAGAAGCTGGCGGCCCGGTTTATGTTGCGGTAACGAACATTGTCGAACCCTTCTCGAACTCTCTTTTCGTTTCTTCGGCGTATAAAGGATTGTTCGCGTCTGATCTAACCGCTTGATCTGCCGTTGCCATGAGCTTGGCACGTGCAGCACTGTCAGGGCCGGCTTCTGATTTATTACAGTATTTTCTTTATTCTATATCTAACACGAATTTCTACAAAATAAATGAGTCATCAATCGAACAGTCCTTCAAAATACGATTAGAAGAGCTACTAACGAGTAGGGAATATTATAATCTGGTAGACATTCTACTTAGGGATATCTATATTGTCATGAATTACTTGTTGAACTGCATATTCATTTCATTTATTATCAAAAATTTCATATATATTTTATTGTTATGAAAAGACTCGATGACAACAATGTGTAGAGATACTCATAACATCATGGAAAAATTTAGATACAGAAGTACAGAGATCACCCTGTAAATTTATTGAAATCCACAGACTTGCCAGGAAATAAGATCGAAAGAGTGGAAAATTCAAATTTTATAATTTGTGAACCAAATTTTATGAATTTTCAAAAAACATTCAATCGACATAGGTTGTAAATTCATGTCAGATGAAAGCAAAATGATATCTGTTGAGTAAAATTAGAAAATACATAGTAAACTTATTGTATAGATTTGGAAATGATGAAAATTTCCAATAATATTGTTGTAAACCATTTCCTTAGATACGGACATCAAGTGATGCTTTTGAAGAATTTTGATATTTAGACATAAGTGAGGTTAACCATTTCTGTACATAATTGTTGAGTAAAAATATATTTAAATATAAGAACAAATAGCAGAATCGTAGAACAGAAACTTTTTATGATATTAAAGTTGAAAATTTGAAGTAATGAAAACTGAAAGTTGGTAACTAAGGAAAGTAGCAGATTCTGAACTTTTTTATCAACAACATTATTCTCCTCAAGGCAATGAAGGTGAACGCAACGAAAAGTTTCTGTCTCCATAAATTAAATAATATAATAAAAAATAAAATTGAATTTTATTGTGTTGTATGAAAATAATTAAAAGCAAATATAGACAAAAACCAACCTGATAAGCCAGATCCAGTCCAAGTTCCAGTGATTGTAATATTCCCAGTAAGGTGAAGGAGAAAACTCACACTACACAAAAACATTGGAGGAAAATTAGATACATTGGAGGAAAATCAGATATTTACCTATTCCATTTCAAATATGAAATATATGGATATATAAAAGAAATTGTCCAAGAACAAAAAACCGGACAATTGAATCAAATTTTGAATCCAGGAATTTCTATTGCAAAACAAACAAGTCATAATGACCTTGAAGTATTAATTGACATTTCATAGACAAATAGTGCGTTCAAATTTTTCCATAGGAACGCCTACTAGTAAGATCAATCTGGGTAAGTAATCGTTGTATTTGTGCCTGAATCCACCTGAGGTGTTGAGGAAAATCTCTATACACTGAGTTATAGGATTTCAACTCAACATAAGAGTCAAGCAAAATCAAAATTATTATTTCCTTAAATAAAAAGCAGTTATGAAAACAATAATAATAATTGTGAAAGTCCAACAAATATAATTTTTTTTTGGATGATGCAACTAATTTTTCCTTTGTTTTCAGTATTTTACTTTTAATGTAAGTTACAAAAAGAATTTGAAGCTCTATGACTTCCATTTGATTATCTGCGAGCGCGCTTTCGACAGCTGGTCGTGCTGTCATCCTGACAGCACGACCAGCTGTCGGTTTCAGAATCACCGTTTGTGATTAGAAAAATGTCATAATTTGGTTGTGAGTCATACCGTTTAATATACTACTTTGAAATCTTTTCTAACGATCCCTTTCATACAAATAAAACTAATAGAAATACCTTCCTGCTTTGAAATCTTCCATGGCAATGTGAACGAGTATTTTTTTGTATAATTAAGTAGCACAAATAACGAGGAAATTAAGCTGTGAATTATAATGGCTTAATGGCCAGGCGTTTACTAATTACTTCTGAAAATATTCATCATTATTACGCCGGGGATACAGTACGTCACTTCTTAATTTTTTTCTCTCTTTCCAAACGTGGCTTGCGATAATTAATAACGCAGGGGAATGTTGATAATCGGGATAATTAAAAAAGAATGCTCGTGTTCCTCTGTTTCCATATCTTTTTCTCTCATATACGGTTTTTGGGATTATTAATGAGATTTGAAGTAGACCACTGAATATTTTTTTCGGTTGGATTCTATATCTACATATTTTGGGGTGGCAACATTTTTTCATTTGTTTGTGAACCCAAGCCATAACTCGATAAATCACGATAGTTTGATGGGAAAGAATGATAAAGTCAAATATGAATACTCAGGTATGAACTATTCTTGGTTATTTGTATCGAAAATGAAATTTTTGTTACTTTCAGTGATTTTTCCTCATAATATTCGATAACATGTTCTTTGAGCGAGAAATTAAAAAAAGATTGGTAAATAAAGGTTTTGGCTATCTACTTTTCCATCCTCATACAAGGGAAAGAAAAGAAGAAAACAATCAATCAAAGAGTTAACCCTATATAAAGATGTGTAGATCATGCAAAGAAGGAACGTTCAGACACAAACTGGAATAAAAAGCCCTATTGTAACAGCTATTTTCATAAGAACATTTTAGTTCACAAAAAAAAATACTTTCTAATCAACAACTTTTATATGAACACTGAATTCATATCGGTTTGTATTTCGAACATTCATTGTGGAATTGAATCAGATATCATTCACAGGATTCCTACACATTATAGTATATGAAAGAAGTGAAATTTCACTAACATGGAACACTGTCATCCTCAATGGTGGACATTCAATGTTTTGGAATAGGACACTTGCCTTATTGCCTCTGTAGTGTCAATTTGGAGCTTAGTTTTATTGCATTACCTGATTCGAACTTATTCATATATTACTGACGGATTAGAGCCGATCAAGCCATATTTACAGACATCGTATGATATTCGTGACGGAATCGAGGAATACTTGATAAAAATCCATAACGCAGATTATTGTGAGTATAGCGAAACACGTGTTGCGTTTTTATAAAACTGGTTAGTGAACATCTCATAAAAGTGTTTCATGAATATATATTATGAAGGCAGTATACAGTGTCATACATAAATATGGAAGATTTTATTATTAATAAATATACAGTGTCATCTCCAAAGTATGCACCATATGGGAAACTTATTTATTAAAAGTTTTTCGACAAAACGTTATTCTTGATAAGAGTTTGTGCATCCTGTGAAACTCAATATGTACCAACAGAATACAGGACAACACACTTAATATACGAGGAGCCTTCAAATATTTAATTTTGTGACAAGAGTGAAGTACTCTTATTTTGAAAAATCTCGGAAAATGTCATTCAAAACAGTTGTTCAACATTGAAAAACCATCCAGATTTGAAGTCATGGCTCGTTAGCGAAGTTTTATTATTTGCCAATTTTTTTAAATGGGGGCTAAGAAAAAAAAAGTTTGCTAAAACGATAAATGGACAGCATCCTGTATACGACGGTTCATTTTGAAAGCCTGTAATATTACAAATTACACAAATAAGGTGTTGACCACAATCAATATTTTGAAAAGTAAATTAATTTTCAAATTTTTTGGTGCAAAATTATTTTTATTACTGTAAAAACAGTACTGTAAAAAAACTTAATATTCAATAATATCAAATTACAAAAAATCAAAATTTGCGAGATTGTTTTGTCCAAAATAAGTGATTCAAGTTGAATCTCAAGATGAGTTTGTTTCGAAATATGTATGTCATTTTGATGGTTTGTGATTTGAAATTATTAAATATTAAGTTCTTTTCACAATACTGTATAATTGAGTAATTTTCGGTGTTAACAAAAAATAAAAATAACTTTGCACCAAAAATTTAGAAAATGAATTTACTTTCCCAAAAAAATGACCGTGGTTGACACCATAGTTGTGTAATTTGTAATATTATAGGTTTTTGAAATGAACCGTCGTATATAGGAAGCCGCCTAGTCCCCATTTTTAAAAAAATGAGTAAAAAAATAAAACTTCACTCAGATGATCA
The DNA here is from genome assembly GCA_015342105.1 of Leptinotarsa texana. Classification (NCBI taxonomy): domain Eukaryota; kingdom Metazoa; phylum Arthropoda; class Insecta; order Coleoptera; family Chrysomelidae; genus Leptinotarsa; species Leptinotarsa texana. The sequence goes on along the minus strand of WOGN01010780.1, from coordinate 5,935 downwards.
TGATTTCAATTGTTTATGTATTTTTTAATGCTGAATAACTTTTTCATATAACATTTTCCAAAATTCTTCATGACAAGAGTTTTTTCTCTTGTCACAAACTCAAATATTGGAAAGCTCCTCGTATATTACATGTGTTGTGCTGTATTTTGTTGGAGCATGTTCAGTTTTATGGGTTTTTTGTCGATAAAATCTTAATAAGTACGAAAAGGGAAATGGAAATTTCTATGTTTTTATCACTTTTATTGGTAACTAACGTAACTGCAGTTTCGTCCTATATGAACATTTTTAAACTTAAACAATAAACTAACAATGACTCATTACATTCGCTAATATATACTATTCAGGTACTTGATTGAGTACCTGAATTTACAGTTCACAATGCGCATGTGCCAATTTAAAAACCGAAGAATAAATTAAATCGATTTGGTCATTTAACAGGTTGTACCCGCAATGTTAATGCTTATGAATTTCCAAGGATTCTAAATAATTGTGTATAGTGCAGAATTTCTGTATCGTTTAGATTCGGAAACTTGTGGTTGCATGCCAAAGAATGGTTTGAAAACGTCGACTCATTTTTTCTAGTCTGAAGGATCTTTTATGTTCAGCATATCGTTTTTGGAAATTTCTTCCGCATTGTCCCACATGAACACTATCACACTCCGGACACTTAAGTTTATAAACTCCAGATTTTTCCAACTTGTCGACCTCATCTTTGGCATTGAAAAGAAAATGAGATAACCTGGCATGTAGTCTGAATGCTACTTCCACATTGTTTTTTCCGTAGAAACCTAGAAACCTTCGATCATTTCTGTTCTTTCTCCAAAATATGTTAGCGTTACCCATTTCTTGATCTCTGGTTGTTTGATCTGAGGATATATTAATCTGCAAGTGAATTTCTGGCTTTGTTTTCTGACTAACTCCTGGATAGTACCTGCGTTGAAACCGTTATTATGACCTATCTATGTAATTGTATCAATTTCCCTAGCTAGATTGTCTGCTCTGATTGATGCTCTGTGCAGCATTGAATTGTAGGCTTCTAATTTATGACTGTCTGGATGGAAAAAATCGCTTGGAATGGTGATGTCTGTATAGCTGGGTTTTCTAAAAACATTGAACTCAAATTTATTCTGATTGTGTGTAATGGCCAGGTCTAAGAAATTAATTTTTTTCTCTATCTCTGTTTTCACTACTATGACGTATTCATTCCTTTTTTAACTGATTTTCTTTTCAATGCCAAAGATGTGGTCGACAAGTTGGAAAAATCTGGAGTTTATGAGCTTGAGTGTTCGGAGTGTAATAGTGTTCATGTGGGACAATGCGGAAGAAATTTCCAAAAACGGTATGCTGAACATAAAAGGTCTTTCAGACTAGGAAAAAATGATTCGACGTTTTCAAACCATTCCTTGTCATGCAACCACAAGTTTCCGAATCTAAACGATACGAAAATTCTGCACTATGCAAGGAAGTGTTACAAACTCAATTATTTAGAATCCTTGGAAATTCACAAGAATAGACATTGCGGGTGCAACCTGTCAAATGACCAAATCGATTTAATTTACTCTCCGGCTTTTAAATTGGCACATGCGCATTGTGAACCGTAAATTCAGGTAATCAATCAAGTACCTGAATGGTATATCTTAGCGAATGTAATCAATCATTGTTAGTTTATTGTTCAAGTCTGAAAATGTCCATATAGGACGAAACTGCAGTACCGTTAGTTACAAATGAAAGTGGTAGAAAATATAGAAATTTTCATTTCTTTTTTCATCATGATCTCCTACCACGTAGTAACGGCTACATCAATCATCTTAATAAGTACGTTTCCCATATAGTGCATACTATAACTAACGTTATATGAGTAACAAACAACCTATTTTCGTCATGTGCCACTCTGAACCTGTCAAATTTGATATTCTTCGCAAAAACCCTCAAAAAATCAGTTTTCTTTCGAGAATTTCGAAAAATGCCGAAGAAAAAAGTTGCTCCATTTCCAATTTTATACCCTTTTTCGAAATCTTAACCCTCTACTGTCACTTCGACTTTTCACCAATTTTCTCAATTGTTGAAACTTGGAAGTCTTGGAAACTTGATAAAGACAATGGAAGTCCAAACTAGTAAAACTTACCATAAAACATTGTCAACCACTTGGGGAGTGGGAAGTGTCTTCCATAATATTGAAGCTTTACGGAAAGGGATCGACTGCAGCAACCTTCATAATATGACGGGAATAATATTCATAAAAATAAAAATAATAAATTATTTTAGATTAGAAATAAGGTATACTCCAAGCAACGATACATAAAGTGTGTGTGAAACATGAATTAATTTAGTACCGACATATGTGATCGAATTGTTCAATACTTGATGGAAATCGATAACGTATTCAAGTAACACTTTATTGTGAGATTTTCATTGAACAAAACCACAACTCCGATATGTGTTTCGCTATACGTTTTCTAAGTTCACAAGAAAACATCATAACATTCATCGATTTATCTAAATAATCTCATTAAGAACCTGAATTCATTGTTCCAGTAATGGACTTTAGAAATTATATTCTTTTCATTCACGGACTTTGTGGCATTTTCAATAAATAGCACAACACTTTTTGTTCCAGATAACTTTATAGAAGAAGTCCATCGGAGATAAGTCCGGTGATCTTGGTGGCTAATAATCTTCCCAATCTCGTCTTATCATTTTGCCCTAAAAATCTGACTGACACACTGTTTTACTTCTACCGTTTGGTAGATACCACAAATTTCGTTTCTAACACTTCCAAAACTCCAGAGTCCGAATTTTTAGCAAGGGTATAAAATTGGAAACAGAGCAACTGTTTTTTGGCATTTTTGGAAATTTGAAAAAAACTAAAGATTCGAAGATTTTTAAAAAAATGTCAAATTTGACGAGTTTGAAAAAGCACACGACAAAAAAGAAGATGCTGTTTTTTCCTCATTTTACAAGCACAAACTTACCGCCAAATAAAATTTTCATTATATCAATTAAAAAAAACTTCCATATTTCGCGAACTTTATGCACATTTATGCACTGCATATATTGCATTATGAAATATCAAGTCGATAGGTAGAATCTAACGAGAGCAATTTTTCCACACCAGAACAAAAACGCTTTCCCTCGACGAGCATTTCGCTTACCAACTTAGTATCATCAGGCGATGACTAAAACCGTTTTTTTAATATATTTCAGCCCAAAAACTCTAATTGTTCACTTTTTTATTTGGCCGTTCTGTTTAGAAATATCTGAAAATGTTCGCATTGAGTAAGGAGTTGTGTTGAGATCATTTAAATGAAGCAAAAGACCAGTATGAGAATTGAACTCTGCGTTGATGGCCAATAAATAAGAGAATAACGAACCCATCACAAAATAAACGATTGTATTTGATTTTTATGGATAATATGACGTCATTGTTCCACAACGAAATAAAGTTATATCTTTTCAATGTCAAATCTGATCAGCTGTTTCTTTTATTACAATAGAAAAGTCCATGTAAACATATATGTATTTTTGATAGTCGATACTTACTGTGGTAGGACATCTATATTATAGTTGTCGATGGGCTAGAAATCTTTCAATTTTGAATTTTATCCAGTTTTGAATATGTCTTGTTTTCAGATTCATAAGAGTATTTAGATATTATTGATCTATTGGAGTCTTTTCATAACAGCAGAATTTGTCACATTCTGTTAAAAATTAATTTGGTCAAAAAAAAGGAACAAAATGAAGATTCACTGAAATATTCAAGTTGAAATGATTTGAAATGATGAAATGCAGCATGTTTTTTATCATGAAAAGCAACCATCATAATCAAACCTTGAGCTAGCTAGGGAATTAACTAAGTCTCAAAGAGCGATTCCAAGGGATAGTCAATTAAATTACTTCGAAATTCTTCTCGACAATCAATCAACCTATTGACCACGTGAGTATCTTTCCGACCATTCACCACTTTCCTGCATTGTCTCTAGCAGAAAATTATTTATCAGTTGGTGATACATAATTCTCAGTTGAGAAAAATTAGGCTAACTCAGTGTGTAGTACTTCTTTAAGACATGTGGCGACTTCCGAATGTTGTCAAAGTCAGAGAGTGTGTGCAATTTGATAACACGTAATGCTTTCAAACAAAAAAATGCACACTCCCATTTGTTGAATAAATTCTTACGTGCCTCGAAATTATTGGGTTGCTTTAAAGTCATTGAAGACATGCTGCCTTTATATTATGTGTACTTTCTACTGCAGGGTATTTCAAGTTAATTTTCGTATACTCAATTTGCTCACTCAAACGGAAGTTTCGTACATAGTTCATAAGGAGTGGTTGACAATTACATTCTTCAAACTCTTCACGTTTTTACAGGGCGATTTTGGTATTTATTTTTTGATATTGGTTGAAATCACGAGTTGAATTTTGAAGTTTGTCTTTCATGACTTTCAGAAAAACCTAATGAAAATCATTTGCTTTTGTTATTTTGCTCATCTGCATCATTTCCCATTCATATATTCTTTCTCAAATTCACAGAAAAATCATAAAACTAATATCAAATGGTAATTCGTAAAAAATTGCCATTATATTCATACTATTGAGAATTCGAACAGTTTGAAACGATTTAAAGATATTCTATAATGAATAGTCAATGATTCTTAAAATATGTGGCTCTACACATACATAATTATGGCTAGATTTTTATTAATTGATATACTCTCTCCATGTCGAAACTCTTTTTCAAGTGATTGTACAACGGTAACGGTGATTTTGTTTTTTTCGATGTCCATCAGAAATCCGTTACAACGTACATCCCGAAATCAATTATAAATTCTACCAAGAGGTAGTCGGTTTTAAAAATCGCATTATGTTTTAATTGCTGGAGAGGCGGCTTTAATGAATTGGGAGCCCGTGAGACTACCGTTTTAATATCATAAATGTCCACTTTATATTGTTATTATTTTTTAATCCCTAATCCGAGTGTACTTTATGCGGTTGGGACTAATTAGTGTGCAAACAGAAACAAAGTAATTCGTTGAAATGCAATTAGTGGCGGATATGACGAATGATGAGGGTAATCCCATTCCAGGTTTGCCAAAATTGGGGATCATTTTTCGAAAATGAAGTTAGGTTTTTTATTTCAAAGGGCCATGTTTGAAATAGTCACCAACACTGAATTCATTATCGAACAACTCTGAGCTTTTTGAATCTTCGTGTGACATAAATTTCAATACAGGAGAATTTACCCATTTTATATTCTAATTGAATGACTATCTAGAATTCAGTTCTGGAGGTAATTTTTTCCAGCGTTCCTTAACGAGATATTGGAAAACAAACAATATTTTATCATTGCTACTTTTCAAGCTGTACAAGATGGAGTTAGAGATTATTGATCCGACGCTTCGTCTGGGAGAACCATCACAAATTTTGATTTTTTATATGAACATATACATAGATAGATAGACAGCTATTCATTTCCAACAGGTATAAGTACACCCGATAACAGGAAAAATATAGACTGGATGAATGTATTTAAAAAAGTTTTATAGAAAAATGTATTTGAAGTAAAGAAAGTATAATGAAAAGAGAAATGAAAATTTCTATGTTTTTTACCACTTTTATTTGTAACTAAGGTTACTGTAGTTTTGTCCTATATGGACATTTTGAAACTTTAAAGTCCTCCTGAAACAGCTACTTTCATATAAACATTGAATTACACTACTCTATCAGTTTGTGTCTGAAAGTTACTTCTTTGTATGATCTACACATCCATATATAAATTCACTTCCTTCCTTTCTTTGGAAGATTCCCTCATCCTTCTTTTTTGTATCAAGATGGAGTAGTAGAAAATTAATCACTCCTAAAAAATATAACCCCTTCAATTCAAATAAGATTCCTCTTGGCTGGGATTGAATCAAATAGGTGAATGAATGTCATTACGAT
>WOGN01010779.1:0-10270 GCA_015342105.1 Leptinotarsa texana | reverse complement strand
TCCATCCAATAGTTGGCAATCGTGACATATTTTAATATTGGTAACGTGTTAGGACAGGTACCTAGAGCAGATACCTGTCTACATTATATAAGACACATCTTTACAATTTGTGGTAGTTACTTGAAAATGGCCTTATAAGCCGAAACCGGTCGTAACGTTAAATAAACATAGTAGAAACTAGACAAAAGTATTTTCTTTATTCTATATTCAACATGAATTTCTACAAAATTAACAAGTCATCAATCGAACAAGTTATTTTTAGGTTTATAATATACCACAATCTGAAATCTGCCTACATGTAATAAAAAGCAAACTGTCCTACATATTCGAATAATTAGTAAAATTACGTAGGTATTACTTATCCCTATGTGTTAAAGTGGAAGTTGATCTCGATTATACATTTTTTTGTATTTTATTTTTGTCAACAGTCGAGTAAATGTTCAGATGTCCATGATCAGAACCAGTTAAAAAATTATTTAGTTGCTGGAAAAAAATGTAAACGCAAGTAACTGATTAAATGGATGGATTTTTTTACATAACATATGTCTATTTAGCTTTTGAGATATTTTGGTAGATATAATGATTATTTTGATTTTTTTCTGTGGTATTCAGTAATATTCATACATTGCGGCTTAAAATTTTTGAATAGTTTGTTGTAGCAACTTTTTCTTTGAATAATTCTTCAAAAATGGTTATGGTTTACCACAACGTAACTTAATTTGGGCGGTCCTACAATTTATCTCTAGAGATCCCACTCTTACTTGTTACGACTTGTCGGAGATTTTATTTTTAGAATGCATAAACTCTAAATTGTTCCTGAAAGTGTAATGTAGTGCCAAAATTATTTGATTTTACTATAATCACTTGACCTTGATCTTTATATTAATAGAAATGCAATTGTCATTTGTGATAAAATAAAAACAGGCGATTACAATGAGAATATAACAAGCATAGGTATTCAGTTGACTTCTATTGATACCAAAAAAGCACATATTATTGTCATCAGAGTGAAAACTATGTTTTATTTGGATTTTCAACCTTTGTTTACCCGGTAACATTTCTATTGAACTGAATCGTTCCTTAGCTTTATTTACAAAACAAAAACAATGCTCCAAACAGCAATGTCAATGTTAACAAGACGCGAGGTTACGTTATACATAGGTATATAATAGTCAAAACTAGATAACTCACCGTAGAAAATAATATGTATAGGTATATCACAGAATTTTTTTAAACACAACAGCGATTAGTGGCAGCCAGCAATTCGATGTAAACTCTCCAGCGATACAGCTCAGCTGATCGCCTAGATTTTGCAGGTCGTTCGTCAGCTGTGAAATGTTTTGTTTGACGCGACCAGCTGGTTCGTGAAACGCCTGCGCATTGAGTGTTGCTTTGTTCGAACTGTTCTTTCTGTTCGATACACGTACGGTGTTGCCAACTTAGAGTAAACGATTATTTCTGACTAGTCAGGATCGTCATTAGCGTATGGGTTCTAATTATAATTGCATTCGTTTTCCTTTCCCTTTGATTGTTTTAGGTTATACACGAACAGGTTCAACTCGAAGTGAAGCAAAAAAGTGGAACAATCTCCTAATGACTTTTTTATTAACATTTTATGGTTCCCGGCCACGGAGGTACAGGGGTATACATAAATATCCAAAATTAATTTAAGGATCTGTTTTTGCCAGAGAGGAATTCAGATAAAAATCATACGCATTTTTGTTTTCTGCCATATCTACTGTTTTTTTTTCAATTTAGGTATCATATCTATGATTGTATTCCAAAAAGCCGCAAAATATGTTTTTCTTTGTTCGGAGAATCCCTTTTCTCAGAAAAGTGTTCTTGAGAAGAGAATATAAAATTATCGTAGTTACTGCTCTGTATTCAACTTAGCCTAGAACTTGCAATAAGGCCTTTCTTCGATTTGGTATTCAAAATTCACTTCAATTACGTTGCCTGGCAACGCCGTCTTCATGAATAGGAACGCTGTAAAATCGTGCGGTAGGAAAATTTCTAGAAGAGATATAAATGAAGAGATACATCAGGTACATTTACTTTAATGGAAAAATATATGAATCGCTATATATGGGTATTTCACGACAACATATACATTTCTTTAAACAATACAATGTATACCCATGCCATCAACGTTTTCCTTCTGCAATTAAACAGGTACCTTATTTCTAGGATAAACAACTTGACCAAGAACGTGGTTCAATTTCCATGTAAGATGTTGGTATAAGTGTCATATTTCTGTTAACGAGTAAATCTGTCATTAATTTCTCATTTCCTGTGTAAATTTCCTGTGTATCTCTATTTACCTACTTCTTACAAATTATTAACATGAGTGTGTTCATCAGTAGAGTAACCAAAATTATTTATACCAGGATTCTTCAGTTTTATCAAAACGTAAGACATTTACTTAATTTTGATAGGTAAGCATCTTACTCTTCGATTGGAAAAGTGAAAAAATGAAATCTCCAACTTTTCAACTTATCAAAAATTGTCTTACTTTATGAAAGGATGAGAATGAAAGAGTTTATTATATTCATCTGTGTATATAGAATAGCGCTCTGAAAACTTAATAGGCATTTTAGTGGGCTTGCGGTATTACAAAAACACTCGAAGCCGTCGATTTTTTGTTCCAAAGAGGGGGGAAAATTATAACCATGTAATGTATTCCCTATATATCTTGAAATATCAAGCAGGGTCTGACTACATCCCTAAATTTCAAAAAGTATGAAAGACTCGTGAAAATGATATTTCAATTTATTCAAGGAGTTAGGAATCGTGTTATGAATCACTTAAAAGATAAGACCTCGTTAGTCCTTAGCTCGCACAAGTTTCTCAACTTCTTAGATTTTTCGTTCGTATGGGGGCGACAGCCAATTAACGGAATAACAGATTTTTTAAGCATAATTTCATTCATGCTGTTTACAGTCTAGTTCACATATTAAAATTCGTGTTCAACAAAGATAAAACTCCTAAAAATATAATCATTGGATTCAAAATGGCTTTTGATGATTTTACAGCACACAAAAATTTGCCTTTGTTATTAAGAAGAAATTAAGACGAATAAAGAAGACATCTAGTTTACCCTGAATGGAATTAAATTTGGGCGGTCCTACAATTCATCTTTAGAGATCCCGCACTCTTACCTACTTTTTACGACTTGTCGGAGGTTTTATTTTTGGAATACATCTTTATATTGATAGAAATGCAATTGTCATTTGTGATTATTGAAAAAATAAATCGGGCAAATACAATAAAATACCAAGCGTAGGTACAGTTCACTTGGTTTCTATTGAAAGTTTTGAATTTGATGATGCTTCTTACAAAAGAAAACATCTGTTATTGTCATCAGGGTGAAAACCTATGTTTTATTCGGATTTTCAACCCTTGCTTACACCGCAACATTTCTGTTCAACTGAATCGCTCGTTTACTTCATTTATAAAACAAAAGCAATGCTCCAAACAGCAATGTCAATGTTAACAATACCCGAGAATACCTACCTCAACAAATAAAAATAAGGCTATGAAAAAGATGAAAATTCACAATAAAAAAACCCCAATTCCCGAATTTTTTTTTCATTATCGCTTCAACACTTGCGATAATTCCAATTTCTTACCATTAAACCTTCATTATTGATGTCATTATTTGCAGCTAATGACATGATAACTGAACGAGTATTTATTCTGTTCATTATAAAGATTTGAAGTTTTTTTTATAATAATAATATATTTCCATGAACATGATTGTGTAATACAATAAATGTATAATTAAATGAATGAATGAATGTATGGTAAATATAACAGTTGACCCACAAAAGGGTTTTGAAAATTTTCAACTCGATAAACTATTGAATTGTTTAACTTTTTTTCTGTTATTCTGTTGATAAATGCCAATTATAATTTTCAAAGAAAAAATATTATATTAGTAAATATTATATTTACAAAAATATTTTGTATAACATCAAATACATGTACGATGTGGCCTTGAAAAACGGTTACCTCACGTTTTTTGCACAGATTTTTGTTGCATTTATTTACTTGTCGCTGAAATAAATTTCGACCTTGGTTTTAATGAAATAGATAATTTAAAATAATGACAAGATGTACATTTCAATGGGTTAAGTAACACCAATTTATATTAATGGAAGTACATACACATGAGGAATATTTTTACATACATTTCGCGTATGAACATTCGCTTCGTTATCAGGCGTAGACAAAATCTTTTGAATGATTAGAACGGGGTTACGTCTGAATTAAACTCTGCCACCATTGACAATAACCTTTCCTTTTTTGTTTGAAATAGTATACAAAAAGATGGTGTTTTCTAAATAAAGCTAAATTCCAAATTCGTAGTATAAACACATCGTCTGCCTTACAAAGCGTAACGTTTCGAGTAGTTTATTGAATGTAAAATTTTAGTAAACAGAAAGGCCACATGTGCACCCTGGGTACGCCTTGTGAGGGCTGACATTAGATACTGAAACATCCCCCAAGCCGATTAATAAATGTGGCAGTGCTCCCTAAATAACAGAAAGGGATTGTCGAGGAAAATCAATATTTAACGTGAAATTTCTTTGTGTGTGAACATTGTGATTGTTAGGTTGAAATAAATGGAAAATATCGAATAAAAATACACTTTCAGGAGAGCCAGATATAGATAATTCAGAAAAATATATTTTTTTCTAACACTAAACATATATGATAATAATAAAAATTGTAAAATTGTAATAATGAAAAAATATTATTAAACTCGAAGTTTGCGCAGGTTTTCGAAATATGCATACCGCACACGAAAATCTTGATATTTTTCAGTAACTTTACATTGACAAGTAGAATCGGAACTTCTATATTGCAGAATGCATCTGATAAAATTACTTTATCCTAGTGTTGAGGTCAATTCAAAATATTCTCGTTTCGTCCTTTGTCTTGTCTTCTATTTTATTTAAATCCCAAACCCATCGCTTTTCGTCGTCTTAACCTTTTGAGGTTTCCCAATAGTGTACACAAAGTTTTAAAAGCTACTGTCATGATTATTTTTGTAGATACGTGCACATTAGTTCATCTGAAATTACAATAAACTTTAGAAAGTCTGGAAAGTGTGACTACGTTTTTTTCATATATAAACTTTCATCTATATTGAATATCACCGACACCAATTTTTTGCTGTTTTTTATTTTTATTTGAAACAGGGTTAAAATATATGACATGTTTCATGAAAAAGAAATTATACTTTAGTAAAAATTACTTTGTATCTACTTTTGTAGAAAATACTTAGTATTTCACAAAATCATCAATTTTTGTGTAGCACACACTTTATCAGTATGTCATAAAAGTAATTTTTTGACAAAGTATATATTTTTCTGAAATTACTGTTCCCATTGATAGATAGATTCATTCAAAAATTGAGATAATTATGAAACCTTAGTAAAAAATGAGTGGATCTTCTATCTAAAAATCTTTCGTTTCTTATTTCAGAACTCTATATACCTGTAACTCAATTTGACTATGAAGCAAAGGAATACTTAAAATAATTGTTCATGACCTCCGATTCAACTTAATTCTTTATTTTCTCTCTAACCAACTGCTCACTCTAATTGAATCATATCTAATTAACAGAAAACAATTCGTCGAATATGAAATCGGTCCAATACATAGTTACATCTGGGGTACCACAAGGTTCCAATCTTTGACCTCTTTTATTTTTGATTTTTATTAATGACTTAGCAACCTCTTTGATTATTCCTAGCCTACTATTTGCAGACGACCTGAAGCTATATTATAAAATCGACAACATTACTGACTGCCAAAGTGTACAACATGAATTAGATGTAATCAAACTTTGGTGTAATGATAATCGTCTATAACTGAACGTATCCAAATGTAAAATAATAACATTTACAACAAAAAAAGCGAACTTTAATGTACGATTATTCAATCAACAAATCTACAATCAACCGCGTACATGAGATAAAAGATCTTGGTATAACATACGACAGTAAATTAGCATTTACAAAACATATAAGGAATATGACTGCTGATGCAAATAGGATGCTTGAATTCATTTACAGAAATGGCAAGAACTTCAAAAGTATTGCCACCTTAAAATTACTATATCTTGCTCATGCCAGATCTGAGTTAGAGTATGGTTCTTTTGAAAGCGTACAAAAAAAGTTCCTGGAATACTTATGTCTAAAAGTTGATGGTGAATACCACACCAGAGGCATCGATTATAACATATTGTTGACACGATTTGATGACATCTTTGGAAAATAGGAGAGTTATCCTTGGTATAAACTTCCTGTATAAATTACTTAACAACAAAATTGACAGTACGGTTCTTTTACCCGAAATCAATTTCTTAGTACCAAGAAGTGAAGGTCGACACAATCTGAAATTCTATTGCGAAGTATCACGCACAAATGTTGTGCTACGATCACCACTGTGAACACTGCGATATCCATTCTGATTGTATCCACAATCACTTTTAATATTACTATAAATAACATTTGTGTCAGTACTGCTACATTGCATGATTTGTAACTTTTTGTAACTACGTATACGAATATTTTATATATACTTTGTTTTAACATTTACTTTTATACATTTCTATATTCCATTATTTTCAATATTTATTTCATATATATTCTGCAATGAAAGCATTTCCTGTAACTGGGTGCTCATGTTGGAAATAAATCGCTTTTTTTATTTGGGAAATTCATTTGAGTGCTCATGCAAATCCAAGTATCGTGGACTAGAATTCACGCTTGTAACATTACATATCAAAATACGTACTTACCGAAACTAATGGCAGAATAATGAAGATGTGTGTATATGCTTGCTCTAGTTTTTTTGTTGCTGGAATTAACAAGCTAACGAGACCCTTCAACTCAAACCCACAAAACCAATTCCCCACTGAGAGGGATATAATATTTTCTTGAATTATGAACTTCAAGAAATGTAGTTTCTATATCGGAATCACGAAAAGAAACGCTATACACCCTTGATTGAGCATAAAAGAAGTTGCTGCTATGGCTAAACAGATAACCGGCAGTTGCCAGATGTTGGTTTTGTTCGCACGCAAGTTCTTGATAAAACAAGAGGGTACTATCCAAGGCTATTCAGATAGGCCAAAGAAATACAAAAACATACGGTCAATTCCATCCGCAAGAAAGAGAGCTTTAACATCAACAAGATTTGGATACCGGCACTTCATATAATCTTACAATAATTGAAGAAGGGTCGGACTAGCCAGGTACAAGAGCAAGTCTGACACCTAGTTCCATTATAAATAAAATAGGAACAGTTTCAGTTTTTGCCACTTCAATTGTTGCCGCATCGCTTACGATGATGTCCGCCGCAGTAGCAGACGAAACATCCGGTGTAAAAACCTGCAGACCACGGCTAACATCGGAAACATCGGTCAGTTTCTCTAGAGGTTGTGATGGAATGAAGATCTCTTAAAAAGTTCACCAGGGTGCAATCATATCAGCAGATTGGCTTATCATTATTTTATTTCTTCGATCTCTACTGAATGAAAGCAATTGTTATTATTTCCCAAAAACTAATCTGCCCTCAAAATTATCTTCCCTTTGAATTTTAAAAATTAAGTGTTGTCATCGTTAGTTAGGAGACGTCTGCTTTTCCACTGAAATGAATTTTCACTAATCAAACTGAGTTTGGAAATTATTGAATATTCGAAAATGACTTAGTGTACGTCACTGACTATTTATGATGATGTTCAGATCTGTGTAGACTAAACATATAGAAACACATTTGATGGTGTCAACCAGACCAACTGGATGGGTAAATAATATATTAGATACTGTACAAATATTTGGATGTTGAGAAAAAGACAATGTCATAATATTTTTAAATAATTCATTGAGTATTTACCACATAAAAATATGTGGATAATATGGCAATAATTGAAAGAGTTATAAAGAGTCGTAAAACGGAATTGAATACCACTAATTCATAAATTTTAATGACTGTATTTAAGTACATTTTTACAAAATAAGAAAATAATGCATTATGTTGACTTCTAATAGCAGTAATAATAAAAGTACGGTTACTAACTGGACAAACATACTTTTATCTTGTAGTCCAGGGAATTCTATTATAGTTTCAAAAGTTCTTGTGAGGTTTTCATAAATTTAGATATTAGGGAAGAGGGTGCATGAAAGAGCAAGTCTTTGAAAGAGCCGATGTGACTTTTTACCACTTACCACTTACCAAACATTCAACAGTTCTGCGAAAACGAATGGCGTCCGTAGACCACATCAAAGATTTCAGGACCAAAAAGTAATTCTTTTTGCTTTCACAAAGAAAAGTGCAGCATGAGTTGATAAAATCGATATTTTACGATAATATTGATGTCATAATGTTTATGCACTGATTATAATTCACTCGCTTGCTAATCTTACTACTCTCTTACTAATAATGATCTCTGCCGAAGGAATTCGCCGGTTATATAGTACGATAGATGTATCTCGAAATTTTAGATAAATCGTTGGAATTCCCTTTCTATAATTTTGCAGTTAATCGCCTAGGGAGGCAACGTGTGTGCCACTTGTGAAGGCTTTGCAAGAGCCGGCTCCAGGATGCAGCTCCTCCTAAAATCATCGCTGAAAAAGGGTCAAAACAAATTGGACAAGTTACTTCTGCTGATATTTCCACCTCATTGTAGCCACAGACTCCAACCTCTGGATGTTCGAGTGGATTGTGATTTAAGACTGATGAACGAATTTTCACAGAAATGAGTAATTTTACAGTTTGATAAGATTTATATAACAGATAAATAGTTTATTAGGTGATTTTCATATGCTGAAAGACTGTGTTTTTTTATAAAGAGGAACCCGGCTCTTTCATACCATAAGCCCAGCTCTTTCATACACATGTTGCTTTGAAAGAGCCGATTTCCCTTTTTTCATTAAGTTACCAATTTCTGTCATGGTATCTCATTTTATTTTGATTGGATAACCATGATTATTAAACTAATTATTTACAAAAAACAATTTCATTCAGTAACCGTCACCTAACGTTAACTTTTTTTGATGTTTTTCAAAACTGGCTCTTCCATACAAACTCTCCCATACTTACGACTGGTGTGTTTCCTATCTGAATATTGTGATCTCTGAAGTTGTTAAAATCCTATACGTGGTAGAAGATCGTGAGATATAAAACTTTCCATGTTTTTTTTACCACTTTTAACTGATGTTGTTACTGCAATTTCGTCCTATAAGGACATTTTCAAACAATTCCAATAAACTGAAAATAAATCATTATGTTAGCCTTGTATATCTACTGTATATCTACCTGTGACAATGTAGAAACGATGATTTGAAGACTGGCGAGTAAACTAGATCAATTTGATCATTCAACAGATTACATCCGCAATGCTAATGCTTATGAATTTCCAAGAATGTCAAATAATTGAGTTTCCAACCTTCGCTTGCATAGTGCCAAATTTTCGCGTCGTTTAGATTCGGGAAATTGTGGTTGCATTCCAAGGAATGATTTGAAAACGTCGACTCATTTTTACCTAGTCAAAAGGAAAGTGGTGAAAAAACATAGTTTTATTTTTTATTTTTCATCCACGGATTTGGCAAAATAAGGTTCTTCATCCAAAATAAGGTTCACGGGATGGTAAATGTGAAATTAATCCCTTATTCTACAATGAGTGTTCAAGGTCATTAATTTTTGCTCGATTTATCCTACATTTATCGAACAACCCTTCAATTTTTATAACATGACCAAATATATTAACCTTTTCAATATAGAGAATTTCACAAAAGCTGTAAAGTAATTTATCATCTTATCATATATGATAGAGCAAATTCATGCTTCTACACCTCGTGTGTGATTTGCTTCAAATATTTAGGTCTAGACAATCACGCATAAGTCTCCATTGATCAGTCTGTTATCATATAAGCATCCCGTTTTCTTTGATACCGATTATTTATATTTTTGATTTGATGGCAGTACTCATCTGGGTTACCATAATAATAGTGTAATAAATCAGAGGCCGGCCCTGACAGTTGCTGCACGTGCCGGGCTCGTGGCAACGGCAAAGAATGTGGTTAAACCAGTCACGAACATTCCGTATACGCCGAAGAAGCGAAACGAGATTTCGAGAAAGCGTGCCGATACGCCAAGGAACAATCTGTAATGTTCGTTGCCGCTATTTAGGCGGCCTTCGGTCCCTGAGTAAGTGAGTCTGTATGGAGAAAGCGAGCTGTTAACACATTGTGCAGAT
>WOGN01010778.1:0-10270 GCA_015342105.1 Leptinotarsa texana | reverse complement strand
TATTACTTTTCTGCGAGCGCTTTCGACAGCTGGTCGTACTGTCATCATCTGGCACTCCTCAAACTCAAAGTTTGAGGATACAAGAAAGTCGTGTAAGTTTATTGCATAGTGAATTAGCATCCTATAGCAAATTGTAATAGCTTATGAACTGAGATATTATGTACGGCAAGTATAATTGCGTTAATTACGAACTGTTATTTACGTTCAAATTTCACCTCGAGATCAGAAACAATCAATTGCGTCAACTTGATGTATAAATATATCACATTTTCAATAATCAGCCAGCAGCTTTGTTGGCAATGAACGAACAAATTGTAATTTTATGCACAAGAACGTTACACTCTACTTCGTTCGTTATTGTTATAAATAGCGACATGTTCAATCTTGAGAGTATTATAAACTAATATGTTTTGAAAGTTTAGCGTACGCTGCCGCTAAAAAATATCTAGCTGTAAATGGCCAATCGATATGTGTCCAATTGATAAATATCAAAAAAGAATCCCGTACAAAAACCGTTAAATTTACATTAACTGCTGCTGGTATGGTATATATATATACAATCGTTGCTATTTTCTACTTTGATATTTCTGAAAATATCAGGAAATCAGTGTTTATTTCTGAAAATTTGCATAACCATAGTGTATCATTCATAATGTATTGTTAGGTATAGCATTTATTCTCAGCTAACTATAAAAATCATTTTCCGCCAGCTTAGTCAATCTGTCAAGAGTTTCAACCAAAGTACCTACCTATTCAAAAACAAATACTGTCTAATAATGAGATTCTAATATTATTTATTTTTTTTCAGGTTAGTAGAATAACAACAAACCAAATGCTTTTAGAAGAGTGAGTATGAATAAAATAATAACTCATATATTAAAAAGTTGAACGAACTACAGGGCTGTTGAGGCCACATTATTTTCTAGTCATAAATTGATGTTTAAGTCATTGTAGTGTTATTTGATAATGTTCAGTATTAGAAATAGAATCAAAGATATAATTTTATTACACATCGATAATGGAATTCTAGGACTTCTGGTAAGCAAACTATGGTGTGTGTATGGTTTCAATTAAACCAATAAAACTGAAAATAATCATTCTTTCAACTTTTTCTGAACACTTTTCGAAACATTACTTTTGTTGGACTAGATATATCCTTCTGATACACAAACAGTTGATCGTTGCTTTGTATCACTTGGAAGAAACTATTCTTGAGTTTCAAAACTCATTTCAGAATCCAGTTTCTATTCCTTGCTGAGTGTCTCTTCTGTAAGGTATTCTATGGTCTGAGCAAGTGTTGCATGAACTCGGAAATAGATGACAAATAGTACGACAGTGCATTAATAAAATGAATAGATTATTTCATGATTTTTTTCCAAACCGTAAATATCGATGGAAAAATGAGTTTTTATCGCAATATCATCAACTAATATAAAAAAATGTCGCACAATCGCGTTTGTTATATTATTTATGGTTAAATCAACTTTCGTGATTTTCAGTTCGTTGGAATATGTAGCAGAATTATTGATAAAAAATTTGAAAAGTTAACAAAAAAATCTTCTAATATATAAAATGAAGTAGCAAAATTACTTTATTTACATAATTAACAATTCAAGTACTGCTGGACTAATTTTCATGCTTTCGAATTTGTTGGAAGAGCAGAATGATTATCAAAACAATTGAATAATTGAAAAAATCTTCTTAAATATAAAATGAAGTCGCAAAATAATTTTGGTTATATCGTTTTTTACTCAAATACTGCTGGGCATATTTTCATGATTTTTCGATCACCAAGTGTTAAAAATAACGGTTTGGTGTTGGGATAAAACTCCAGTAATATTCATTACGGCTCCAAGGGTTCCAAACGGTACATCACAATTAAACATTTTAACCAAGTTCGGTTTGTTAGATTATAACAGTTATCAGGGTACACGCAAAGACATTTGTGATTGTGCGCATATGATGAAAATCCATAACTAACGTATTCAGAAAACATTTTATTGTGAGATTTTCACTAAACAGTTTTACAATAACGCAACACGTGTTTCGCCATACAATGGCTTTTTGGGGGGTGTCTTCGCTCAATAATTCATTATAATAATTACTATTACAATAAAAGCGAAGTGTTGTTTACAGTGCTACGAGTGAGAAGATTGAATCGTTCATAACAAAACCATAATACAATTAGACTGTTGAATATTGCGAATATGTTTTTTGTATCAATCTACTGTTTTCCTGACACCACATCTACGGTTAAGCTTAAAAATGGCCTTGCAACACTGGGCGTGTTGGTATGGCCTGAAGTCGTGCTTCGCGAACACAATATAAATGAATTGATATAACTCAGCTAATAATTTAACACATTTATTAATTCTAAGACGGTATGAAGCCGTGACAGATAATTCACCCTTCTCACGGATCATATGTGATAAGAAATCTGAATTTGAATCAAATTTTGTTTTTGAGTTAAATGAGAAACACGTGTACATTTAATGATTTCCAACTGTTTTTACAGCGACCTATAGACAAGGTCGCTGTAAAAACAGTTATAGCCACAACGATGTGGCTATAAAGATATATTCTCTCCATCTTTTAACTGGTAATTTTTTCTAGGTCAACAATGGTAAAAATACTCATCGGTTTATGTTTCTGGAAAGTTCACCAAGAAACTGATATTTTATCTCCTACAAGTATACATCCACCAAATACATTAAGTATTGATACAACTGTATCTAGACAGGACTTCAATTTTTTTTAATTGATATATTTTTTGCTCCTTTCTTAAAGATTAAGGATATTATTATTTCCCATCAACATCTTTACCATTGGATATTTGTGAGATTTTCACCAAATAGTTTTACAAAAACGCAATACGTGTTTTGCCATAAAATGGCTTTTTCAGGAGTGTTTTTACTGTAGGAAGTCTAGGATATTTTGGGTTTGAAGGAACTCGGAGAAATCACCAAATATTCAGCCTGATCACCAAGTTTGTCAAACATCACTGTTTTATTTTTATGCTCTACAAGTTTGAAAACTAGCAAAATTAGTTTCTCCAACAAATGATTTAAAATATATTTGTGGATGCCTCTGTCCTGGTTTTTGTAAGATCGTTGTCTTCAGGTCATAAACATCTACTTAATACTGTTGGTACATAAATAATTATACAATTATACAATTGTATAATTATTTACAATAATTATACAATTATTCACCTTGGTATTGCAATTAAAAATATATGCAAAATATGCAAATAAAAATAGTTAATAATGAAAATCATACACTCAAAAAAGTTGTGGTGGCGAAATTATAGTATCGCAAGAATACGTGATATACGATGATGGCTCATAAAGTTATAGACAACAGTGACTTTTTAAAAAACAATAGTTCCTCCTAAAAATATACCCCTTTCAATTTAAACAATATTCCTATTGCTGGGATTGAATGAAATAAGCTTATGAATGTCATTTCCTACTGCCATTGTAACATGAGCAGATTCAATTGATCCGTGACATAAATTCGTAAAATTATTAATGAATTGTGTGCGTCACCTTGTAATGTTATTCAGATTGGTGATGATGCATGGTGCAATAAATAATATTCGATGCATACAAACTGAATAGGAAAAAGTGTTTTTGTATAATTCAGCGTTCATATTAATGTAGTTGTTTCTTTCTGTCATTCAGTGTTTTAAAGAACGTCATTGTTTCGGGTGGGCTTTTTCTTCCAGTTTGTATCTGAAACTAACTTCTATGCATGATCGACACATCTTTGCATATTGTTCATTGTAAAATTACTTATTTTGTTCCTTTGGAAGTTTCCCGCTTTTTTGTTTGAAGATGGAGCGGCAGACAGAGAAAACCATGGCTTTCCTTACATGGGATTTTGTGCGAGAACTCAATACAGGTTCATTTTTACATCTTCAACTAGTAAATCAAGTACAATTGATATAGTGCGTGTTCTCAATTGTGTTTTCTTCTAATTGTTGCAGCAAACACTAGAAGACTTAGAACTCGCCATTAGCTATCAATCAATTGGACCATCAGCTTCCAGTATTAGAGAAAGAAGTGTTAATAATCTCTGCGCGCCCCCGAGGGTGTTCGGTTTTAGGTAGGAGATTGCTTTATTCAACCGAACCTGTCGTGAAACAAGTCGAGTTAAACACTTATTTAAAGTTATATGGAGAAACGTCCTCAACAGGACCGTGTTGAAAAATTCAACGCAATGATATGCACCCACCGTATTTATTACTACATTTTAATAATGTTGGTTTACATGTACTGAATAAAAAGAAATTAGCAGTTTTTACTGTAATTCATATGGCATCTCTAATGATGTTTCCTGTATTATTTGATGTTTTTCTGATAACATTCGCTTTAGAATATACCTACGTATCATGAGGAGATCATAATGAAGAATGAGAATTAAATTTTTTATGGTTTTATACCACTTGTACAAGTGGTATAGAAACATAGGGATTTCTTAATTCTCATTCTTTATACGTATATGCAAATTTTTGTATTCTGGAAACCTCTTTCAGAAATATGCAATAATGTTAAATCATATTCAAAAAATGAAGGTGCCTCGTATCTACGTTTTCGATGATATTACAATATATTCAGGTATTCTCATATACTGCACCACATAACTTTTTGAAAATTGGCTCAGTATGCTGTTGATAGAATGATATAATCATGGTGTTCGTGTCTTTTCAAAAAGTTGTGTAACATAGTAACAAACACATTGAATGATCGGAGGATTATGAGTTAAGAAGAACTCAGTATTCATTCATCGTACATCAAGGAGGTTATAAAAACATTACGAGAAACGCAGAGAAATATTTACTAGTTCTAGAATTTTTGGAGGATGTATTTCGTAAATTGTGAAAAAAAGGTTACACTTCAATAGAAACGATGGCTTCAAAGTATGCTCTCCAAGCACCACTTGAAGAAACCAGTGACAGAGCATTCAGTTGATAACAGTATTTACCCAAATCGTTCTGATTTGGTTATTTGATATCACGGATCGTAATTCTGTAAGGTTACAAAATCTTCATTTGACCCAATATAGTTGAACGTTAACTTTTTTTAATATTGAAATGGCGAAAAAAGGACCTTTTTTATCTTGTTTTCGAATATCCGTTCCAACAATTGATCATTAGTTGTATTGATTAGTATGGTCCTTAAGCAAAGTCTTGAATTACTCTTTAACTATACGTTAGAAACTAATCAACTTCAAGGACTTCGTCATATGAAAACAAGTCCTTGCTACGTCTCTGCAACTTCGTAATATTCTGAAAAGGCTCACGAATCTCATCTGAGGGCACATTGAATTCGAGCCGAAAGGCGTCATCATCGAAACAACAAAACAAGCACTTAAAACGAAATGAAGTATGAGAAAAGAAAATTACTGCAATTATGGGTTTCGGGATCGTGGCCGAAGACCGCCCATATAACCACAGACATCTACGAGATAGTCCGAGAGACCGAGCAGTGTCCGACCACTTTCATATCTCAATTATTGTAGGAAGAGGTCGTCAGGGGAAGATCCAACTCAATCGGGAAGGTTCGTGAAAGATCATTCTTGCATTTATCAACTCTATCTGGAACTGTAACGTATAACCATCGTAGTGTTCATTTATGACTAGAACACAGTTTCGTGAAAAGTACATTCATTTGCATTCTATTTCACAAGAAATGGTTAGCAAGATCGGAAAAGTGTTTGCTCTAAAAGGCCATTTCATCGTCAATGAGATATTGAAATAATTAGTATTGTTGGAGAAAAAACTACGACTTCATGGACATCATTGTAGATATCGTTTTTGAGAAAATCCTCAGTGGAAGCGAGAGTTATATGTCATAGGAAAAATAAATGTGCTTTTTCCCATAATAGTTATCTTCACTTAGGGCCTAAACTTCACAACAGGTTCGACAGGAATATGAAGAGTTTCATTTTTCAAGTCACGATTGACTTTTTATCTTTTGGAAATGAATATGAAGAGTCTCAATTTTCAAGTCACGATTGACTCTTTATCTTTTGGAAATACTTGTAAATTTTTTACTAATATTGATTAGTCTTTTACTCTGTGATACACTTGTTTGTTATTATAGGTGTATCTACTTCTATAATTATTTATTTACTATTCCTTACTTTTTACCAAGTGAAATAAAAATTATTATTATTACTGATCTGAAATACTTTTCAATCAGACTTTGCTTTGAGGTACAATCAATAATAATTGAGCAGCTTCAAGTAAAAAATGTGTCGAGGAAAACTGGATTTCTTACCTATATGTTCATCAAATATAATTTACGGATGTGAAAGCAACCACGATTTTCCAGCAATTGTTTGGCAATGTGGCAGCTCTGTGAGTTCAGAAGTATTTATATGAATATTGTTTTTTCGTAGATTCATCTAGAAGTCAAATAGACAATTTCTGATATTTTATTTCATTGAACTTCAGTTTTATTATGACACTGACAAGTGGCGAGTTTCAAAAGGATTTATGTAAAAAAATCATTCCTGTGTTATCAAACTTTGTTGGTCAGTTTTTGTTTTACCACTTCGGTTTAAATAATGAGTTTTTGTTAATCATAGCCCAAAAGTCATTGTTGAGTCGTCAGGGGGGTGCTAAAGGCGTTTATTTCAAAAGTTTTCCCCTAGTTCATTGAATTTTGTCAGTCAGATTTTGTTTTGCCAAATAGATTGAAGTATTTAGTTTTTTGTTATTCATTATGCAAAAATTCTTGTCGAGTCATCGAGATGTTAAAAGGAATTTATTTGAAGAACACTCCCCAACTTGCAACTTTAGTTGCAATAACGAGTTCACAATCAATTAGAAAAAGTCATTGTCGGGTCGTCAGGGGTTGCAATAAGGGTTTCATGAAATTCTTCTCAATTTCAATGAACTTTGTTTCTTTCACCGCTTCAGTTAGAGTAATCAGTTTTTTATTATCCATTAAAAAAAAGGTTATTGTCGGTTCATCCGAGAGACAATTATTTCAAGTTTATTAGGCTTTGTAGTATTGTTTTTATATTACCAAATCGATTGGAACGATGCGTTTTCTGATATCCAAACCGCAAAGTCAAGATCATTATTTCAACCGATTTGATTAAACAAAATTCGGATAACAGAGCACAATAAAATTGGGGAATTTTTTTTATGAATGCCTGTAGCACCATCTTATTGACGAACTGACAATGATTTTTGCATTATGGATAACAAAAAACTTAATATTCCAATCGATTTTTTCGTCTTTCAGTTTCAGTAAACTGTTTACTTTATTTCCTGAAGAAGCCAACCTGGCTGGTGAAACACACATCGAGTAGAGTATTACAATTCTGGTGTTTGGGAACCGTTCTTGTCTTGGATATATTCTACGTCAGAGGTTCTAGTTCTATCTTTCAGTTGGTTTCAGATTATAATACACTAAATTCAGACATTTGCCTTTTTCTACAAGATATACATGTCGGCATTTATTGTATAACAAAATCATGTATTATTATTTATCCAAATGCGAAAAATTGTATTCTTGAATCGACTATACCATTTCCCTCGCAGAACAAGACATAGATGAAACATTCAGATTTGCTTTTACACATAAATATAATGAGAAAAAAGATCAAATATTCATTTAAACTGAATAGATAGTATTTTTGATAGACTGATTTTGGAACTAGCGGATATACCTAATGAAATATCGTTAACACATTATTTCAATTACATTTTTCTATGATTTCAAACTAACACTCTTCGAATTACACTTTCAAACAGAACTTTTTGAGGTCATTCTATCGAATGAATATAATCTAAATCTCTTCAAATCAAGAGCGTCATCTAAAAACTAAACTAAACCTTTTAACTCAAAATAAGCGAGCCATGCTTTTTGATTGCCGAGCTTTAGATATAGACCAATTTACGAAGCAGGCCACACAAAGAAAGCAAACCGGAAATAAGCAATTGAATCTTCATATACATACCGCTGGGTCAGTGGCCTCTATGAGAAAACCAATCCGGCAATCAATAAAAGCCAGCATCTTTCGAAATCTTCAACCCGAAAACATTCCGAATTGAGTCATGACTAGTTCAGCAACCATGCGTGACGTATTGATCATGAGACCTCATTCAAAATAGAGTAAAAGAATTGTTCATGAAACAGTCGATCAAATAGGCCCAGTTCCAGTTCAATATTGATATCGTAAAAAACTGAAACTGGATGACAATGTTTTCTTAATCTATTCCGGCTGTGATGTAACCATTAAATTTTATATAGTTCAATTATCTTCTAGTCTGTTATTTTTCAATTTCAGAGCGTTTTATTGAACATGGCAATACCAGAAATATATAAAACATTTATGATATACTCAATATTGTACAATAATGTAGCTACAAGCTTTTTTATGAACGCCACTATCAAAATATTCGCTTGACAACCTTCCCTCGATGTAATGATAACAAACCACAGTAATATAATATATTTCATTTCAGTGGTTGTAATGAATAACCTCCCATCAATTCCAATAAACAAATTATTAGTAATAAATAATCCCACGTTAACAATTTCATTCGACATGTCAAAAGTGATTACTAATTTTAAAAAAGCCCGTAGAAAGACCACACTAATAATTATTAGTGACTTTCATATTGCTGTGATGTTATTATTCAAACATGTCAAAATCCTACGCTGCGAGAACATAATTTGAATCTCTCCAGGCAGCTGCCCGATAATATTTTCCATAATAAATCATGAAGGGAATGACGGTTTTTATTAATAAATCAGGTGTACGGAGACTGATTCGAATTTCGATTTTGGCAATTAGCGTTAATAAGAAACGCCCACTTTTCGTGTATCTTTTTTCTCATGAAAAAATCTCAACACCGTTTTATAATGACTTCATTTCGTTGGGTTAAGTGACAAAAAACTCGATTGGGTGTCATGTTACCTTCTTTTGAATAATTTATTTATTTGCTACTTGTGAACCGCTAACATTTTTTACAAACTAGTTTGAAGAATCGTGGGAGGAATTGTCCCAATGGAATTTTCTTTTTAAACTTCGTTGACCATTTTTAATTATAGTATTTCCAATACCAATTGGAACAGCACAGAGAAGAAATTCCCGCCTTGACATAGGCGTCGACATATTCTTTTTCGGTGGTAGTTTTTCAGTTACTTATTCTTACAATCATAGCAATTGATCACCCCATGATAAAGTTATCTCGACTGAATTTTTCCATCATGGGTAATTATGAAAAACCTCGAAATTCAAGGTAGTTGATTTCGTAATCGAAAACTCTAAAATACAATAAAAACACAAATAATCACACCGAATTATTGTCAAACATATATTTACAAAATAATAGATGCCAACAAAATTGATAGAAAAATCAAAATTCTTCTTCGCTATATTCATTATCGGGTTGAATAACGATCGGATTTATGGAATTTTGCACATAATATTTGTTCTTTTATAACGTGGGCCACACAGTTCTTCCACACCTACTTCATTCACCACTCGCCTTATATTATCTAGCACTCCAGCATTCAAAGTCGGTGACTGATTACATTTCCGCAAGCTTTCTTTCATTTCAATTGAATTGAGGCAAATGTAAGAGAATATGACCACGTGTTCCACACATCGAATCTTTTTTGAAATTGTTTTATGGTCGCCAATAATACCTTTTTCGTTTCGTTTCGAGTATTTCCATGTCAAGATTTCGCATGAAATTAACAATATCTGTTTTTTATGTGTTATTGTTTGGTATTGTAGTCAATAACCGAGTTTGGAGGAATATTTGGGGAGAAGCTGCTTACTGAACCAGGTTTCGAATAAAGCCACAGTCATATCTTCGTGGTAATCAGCAAACGAATCTTTTTGGCCGACAGAAGCGAAGCGTTAGGTACGAAACCACGTTCATTCCCGGCATGGAAAATTATAACATGTTTTCCCCTTAAAGAAGGTGTGTTCAAAGCACAATACTTGGTTTCGTCTAGCCAGCCATATTTGACAACATGATGTGTGTCAAACCAAGTTTCGTCGAGGTAGATTATATGTCTGCTGGATTCTCGGTAGCTTTTCATTCGCTTCAAATATTCTTGTCGGAGTTGAACAATGCATGTCGATTCCATCATGACCATCCGATTGTTCAATTTTTTATATTTGAAACCACAAGACAATAAGACACCTCGTAGACTTTCTAAAGTTTGTAATTGTAATCGGGATAGTCGAGTAATTTATACCAAATCATTTGCAAGGTTGGTACTTCATTTTTTGG
>WOGN01010777.1:0-10270 GCA_015342105.1 Leptinotarsa texana | reverse complement strand
TGACCTATAAATAGTTATCTCTCGGAGGAATAGTCCAGTCATCACCCGAAGACGATTGTGAATACTAACTATCGAAACTTCGTGAAGTAACATTTTAACTGTTCAATTTTTTTTTTGTAATTTCATTTCGGAATTTTTTTGCTTAATATAATTGTTTTTGTCAGCTATTCATTTTGATTTTCAATTTTGTTTGTTCTTTCAGGGATTTCAATTCATATTAGACTATGGAAGTCAGAAATGAGGAAAGTCTCCGCATCTCTAATTGAAGAGTGTGATAAAATAAGTAGCGTTCGAATAATATCTCTTCTCACAAAACTTTGTACACTAATGATGGAGCATCATTTTTACTTCATTATAACATTTGCAAAATATATATGTAGAACAATTGCAAAAAGTGTTAGAAACGACAGAAATTCAAAGAGACAACCAGTTGGCAATTATTATGCCGTCTGAAGTCTTCTACTTGAGATGGCCATCTTGTGGGTATAGTTGATCCTCGTAAACCCACTAATGTATCATTTCGATATCATCTCGAAGGTCATTGTTGAGCCAGCTTCGAATCAACTACAGATCATTATTTATTTCTTCACAGATTATGAGTTTTCTCTCGACGTCATAATTCAGTTATATTGTTATTATTTCCTTTGTTGTTCAGTGGTCTTAGGTTTTCCCTTTGGAGTAGGCGATCTATACTTTTCCTTAGGGTGCAATTTGTATTTTCTATATTAGGTTGGTGAAATATGACTTTTCACTGGTATTAGTTACCTACTACCTACCCTCAAGACTTTTGTTGATTATTCTTACAGAACGAATCTTCAATCCAGAAACTCTTGTGATTTGAATTTGGTCCTCGGCCATTATATACTTTTTCTCGCACGAGATTGGCTCAGCTCCATATTTTCCCAGCTCCAAATTTGTTACATTTTGAACAGCTAACTGAGGTTTGTATTTCAATTTGTTTCAAAAATTGGTTTGGGTGTGAGGATATTCCAAACCGGTTGGTGTTCTAAATCTTCACTTATATTTCTGTGAGTCGCAATATTTGTTTTAGCTATTTTCTGTATTAATTCTTTTTCTTCTTCTCTTAGTAATGAAAGTGAAATCGAAGTTTTCTCTAAGTATTGACTATAATATTGATTACTGATAATTACCTTCATGGCCCTCGTAGACAATCAATAGCCGTCAGCTTTGAGGTTTTACACTGTGTTTGTTTTGGTGAAACTCTTCTTGTGATTTTTATGTTCAACTTAATTGATCTCACCAACTCATTTCAGAGCTTCAGAGTCAACCACTGAATGGAAGGTTAAACTGGAACCATTAGCGTAGAAAAAATCCACAACAGGCACTTCCTCCAAACACCAAAACTGCAATACCATTCTCGACACGCGTTTCACCAACCGAATTGAAGTCTTCAGGAGATGAAAAAGCGAGACATTTGATTCCACTAATGTTTGTACTTTATTTCGAACGATATACATTTCAGCTACCACTTCCGGGCTTCTTATTTCTTCTGGAAGATTGTTTGGCCTTCTACAATTGCCAAGACGAACTTTTTGGTGGAATTTGTGAATATTTATCATCATTGATCCTTTTTCTTGTTTTGTTCTCATCTTCTCCGTGTAAACCATTTTAATTATATTTCTTCATACCTTCCCATTCTCAAAAATAAACAAAACAATGTTCAAATCATTATTATATCAATGTTGAGTTATTTTCAAGTAGTAATTCTCACTGTATTGAAAAAAAATGCAGTTCATTCCATTTAAGAAGAGCCACCCTTAATAACTTTTGGTATAATGATTTGCTGAGAAAATTAAAAACACTTCAACAATGGTATACAGGAAGACACATTTTGACATATTCACATTTGATGTTACTTTCCCTATCGCACCCACAGAGCATGTCACCATTTTTTTAAATGCAACAATTGTTTTAATGTATCACCCTATATTGTTTCGCATTATCAGATGTTCCATGATGACCACATTTCAACAAAGTAGGTATAAAACATATAGTCTGAACCTTGTGAAACCTAGTTCCAACTAGGCAAAAACGTTTTATTTTGCCTAGTTGAGTTTGAATTCGTTATTTTCTTCATTTTGTATTTGTCTCATTCTACAATAACGATTACCTACCAGGTGAAGTTACAATTGGTGTTTCTGTTTTTGTGAATTCTTGAGAAACAATGGTTTATACTCTTCGATGACGGACTGAAATAGTGAGCTTATACTACCAGAATGGAAAAAGTGCTAGAGCTGCTGCCCGTATGTTCAATGATAATCATCCAGAAAGAAATTTACGACACAAATACGTTTCGGAATTTTTAAACAAATTTATGGAAAGTGGATCTGTTAACAATAAAAAGCATAGCTGTTCAGGAGTTATCAACGATGAAGCTTTTTGTACTGTATTACTGTACTGTGTACTGTTTGTGTTTTAGGGCACGTTGGACTAATTGAAAATTCGCAATCTCTTACTAAGTTATCTCGAGAAACAGGAATCAGTCGAACAAATTTTTTCAGAAGCCTTTATAAGTACAAATGTCATCCATATAAGATTAGACTAGTTCATGAATTGAACTTGTATAAAATTTGTTTTTTGGATGAATGCACGTTCAGTTCGAATGAAGAGATGAATCGGCAAAATTGTAGATATTTGAGTGATACGAATCCTCATTTATACCTTCAAGTTCATACCCAATGACATCAAAAACTGAATGTTGGGGCAGGAATTTTAGGTGACCATATCATAGGACCGTTTTCATCGATTATAATTTGACAAGTGATAAATATTTGTATATGTTGGAGAATTGAATGATACCGTGCATCAATAGAGGAGGATATAAATTTATTCGAAAACGGAATAGTTTCTCAGCAGGATGGTGTACCTCCTCATTATGCAACTCCAGTGCGACAATTTTTGGATGATCATTTTTCTGGTCACTGGATTGTTAGAAGAGGCCTTACAGAATGGCCACCAAGGTCTCCGGATCTCACTCCGGTATATTTCTTTCTATGGAGTCATCTGAAGTCTGGAGAAGGATTGAGAGAGAATATCATGAGGCATTGCAGAGAAATAACTCCCGAGATTCTCAACCACGTGAGAGCGGCAAAGGAAGTTCATTTGTACCTTTGTATGAAAGTTGGTGAAAACGTCTCACTGTCCAGTCATTAGATTTTGATTAAATAATTAATAAAAAAATTCTTTTTCTGATTTATTGCTTCCATATTTGTCTCTAGAACGAATACTTCGAAATGTCGAATCCTGTATAATTCTTGACATGTTTATTCATTTTTCTTGCAAATCATTGTTTCAAAAGTTATTCAGGGTGGCTCGTTTTCAACTCAAATAATTTGTAGCTTCCGAACCATAAGTTTCAGACCATATGTTTTATACTTTGTTGAAATCTGCTCATCATGAACATCTGGTAATGCGGAACAATATAGGGTGGTCCATCTAAAAAAAAATTGGTGACATTCTCTGGGTGTGCGATAGGGGAAGTAACATCAAATGTGAATGAGTCAAAATGTGTCCCCTTGTATACAATTGTTAACGAGTTTTTTACCTTTTCTGAAAATCATTATTATTCAGGATGGCTCGTTTTAAATGGAATGCACTGTATATTATTCAGTGTGTACTGTAGTTACCTATATTGAACGACTCATTTTTGGGGAGGATATCAAAGTTTTCAATTGACCGTTTATGGATTTGTATAAATTCCTCAGTCTGAAAAATATAACAAAATTGTAATAAAGAACTTTATTGGAAATGTAGAAAGAGTAAACGATGAGTTACGGTGTAAATTAGTAAAGAAAACTGTTGTATTCATCAGCAACTTCATCAGTATCAGTAACAGTCTTATTTGATAATTTTGCCTACCAAATAAGAAGATGATACCCTTAGTTTATACAGCAGTATAACGTTCTTTATTACAATTTCTCATATTTCTCAGATAGAGTACAAATAGGTCACTAAAAAATAACATAGATTTTCAAACTTCCAATTTTTCATTTTCCCCGAAAAATAAGAGATCTGTGAATTCCAGCAAATAGAGTACGCAGGAGAATTTATTAACAAGTTACTAGTTCGCAACAATGGAACCCTGTAATATTTCATGAAAAGAACGTTACAAAAATACATTCAAAATGTATCTCCCATGTGCCTTGACGTTACCATTATTAACCTTTCTCATAATCTCGCAAAAATGGCCAAATTCATTATTTTGAGTCATTCTGCACAAATAAAAACAAAAAATGTTATAGTGCTCAATCAAATGTTCATTAAAAATTCAAATTTGTTCATCTTGAATTCCACGATTCTCGTGATAGAGTCAAGGACACGTAGGACTTCGAACCCCAAAATTAATTAATAAAAGTACTGTGAAAGACAAATTAATGCCAACTGAAATGATATGAAACATTCCAGTTCACGTCGGGTGTCTCGAAATTCAATTAGGTCATTCTAATTAATATATGAAAATAATTCCCGAAGTAATCAAATTAGGAATATATGTTGGTCCAATTATACCGAATACAAAGAAACAAGTTCAACAACAAATTGATGTCATCATAAAAAACTCTGCTAATTGGTAAATTACTCTGATAACTGGGAGTACACTTACCTAATTATATTCATGGGAATTAGCTATACATTACTTTGAAGACGATTTTCTTTTTATCTGGGTGTATTTTATGATTGAATTAGCTCAAATTGGAGTTGATCACATAGAAGGGACTCGTTAAATGCAAAATGTTAGGTTTTATGAAAACAGCTTTAACTATGTGGTTTCATTTTCCATTCTCAACGATCGCATATACCATGCGGTAGGATAATGACGGTAATTTGGATATACTTTTGTTTAAATATTTGTTTAAAACCAGTTGGGAGCATTCCTGAAATTTTTAAAAGCCAAAGAAATGCAGGAGCCTTATGTTTTAATATACATCAAAGGCAGTGTAATTTGGGAGTTTAATAAAAAGGAAAGATACAATCATCGATGTTAGTTCAATTATAATTTCCTAAACTAGACCTCACGATTTGATTTCCACAAACTTTATTTGAAAAATATATATCACAACAAGTTTTGCTAACATAGTCACTTTTTCAAGTGATTTGAATAATACAAGTTGTTTTTTACACTAATATTTATATACTACAGGTACCCATAATTGAGACTACCTCCATATCTATAACATCAATAATAATTCTATCTCGGTTTTTGAGAAAACAAGTTCAATGATGGAGATCTCTATTCAAATCCAGTTGGTCATTCATTAGAATATTTTAATTTTTAAGTATATCAATTTCCATTGCTTCCAAATGATTCAGTTTCAAACTTTTATTTTCTATGTGCAAAATTTGTAACTCTTCGTTGAAGATATGATTTTCTTCTAGAAAACGATTTGAATATGTTGAATTTGTTTTATTATGTACATAGCTCATATGATGTTCCTAGATTCGATTCCTAAATGACCAGTTTGACCAATATATACCTTAGGGCAGGTTCACACTTCAATTTATATACTCCTGATTTCTCGAATTTGGATGTTTTGTCTCAACTAACTTTTCCAACACGTATTACTTGTTCTATATGCAATTTTAACATCTCATTTTCTTAAAAATGAAGCTACATTTTCCGTTGTTTGTTACGATAAAGCTCTATAATTTTGATTATCTACCTTATCAATAGAAAAAACGCCTCGATCGCTTTTGCGTAGACTTCCTTGGCAAGTATTTTGTTTATTAGTTCAGCTTTAAACCCATTGTTAACCGCAATTTGCTTGATGATATTGAGTCCTTCATTGAAAATATCTATTGAAAGAGGAAGAATAACTAATCTGTGATTATTGTAAGCTGCTACTTTGTGTTGATAAGGATGGGTAGAATCGTAATGTATAGTAAGACTCGTATAGGACGGTTTGTGATAAATTGAAATATCATGTTTTTTGGTCATTATACTAATTGTTAAGTCCAAGAAATTGATTGAGTTGTTGTCTCCTATTTTAATAGTCAATTTAATGTTTTCGTGAATTTTGTTAATATCCCTATGAAAAGTATCTAATTGTCTCTTAGTACCTGTAAAACATACCAAAACATCATCCACATATCCAAGCCAATACAAGAAATCCTTAAATAAAGGATGTTTAAACATCGACTTCTTAGATTATACCTGGAAATTTCCCCAAGTAAGGGGCTATCAATGGATTTCCCATAACTAAACCTTTTGAGGAAGAATAAATATTGTTGTTAAATTGAAAATAGTTGTGTTTGAGACAGAAGGTCGATGATTTCTCTGATCAGCCTTTCTTATAATTTCATTGATGGTGCGGTGACAAAGGAAACCACTGGCCTAATTGGATAACTCCGTTTGTGTAGTTTTATCAGTGAGTATAATTTTGGAATTTGGGGGTTCATCAATGTTAATTTGAACTTTTCCCTTTCAGTGAAAAGTATGTTTGATTTTTTCAAAAACTCTTTCACTTGTCTTTGGAAAAAATAGTTGGATCACGTTTTAGTATTTCAAAATTTCCTAAATTCAAGAAATCACGGGATTTGTTTACATAGTCGTAGATTTGTTTACATAGCAGCAATAGTTCAATTATTGACATATTCGAATATTACCCCATTGTGGTATTTTCACTTAATAGACAAAATGCGTCACGTGTTTCACTACACAATAGCTTCTTCAGGCTTGTTATATACTGTCAGTTATAGACAAAGTTTGTCTGAATCACACCATAATAATAACAAAGCATTATTCACAACCTGAAAATGTTAGAAATATTCAAGTAACAATTCATTGTGAGATGTTCACTGAACAGTTCACAAAACCGCAGTACGTGTTTCTTTATACAATGGCTTCCTCAGCCGTATGAACACGCATGAAGAAGCTATTGCTATTATTCCTAAGCGAGCTCAATCCCACAATCTAAAATGAAATTTAAAAGTTTAAGTCATCACACTATTTGTATCACGAATCCTGGAACTGACTCTAGATAAGAAGAAGAAAAAAACATGTTTTGAGCCTATCATTTGAATATTTATGAGGTCTTTTGTGAAAACTGAGGTCAGCAAAAATATATTCGTTAACAGTGATATTACTATTTGAAATATCATGACAAAGATCTATTCATATTTCAAAATTGTAACTATAGGGACACAAATGATAACGGTCATCTTGTTGGAGCTACATCTATCAAATTAGTTGTCATTTAGTCAGTCTGTTATGCCAAATTACTTTGGATGGATATAGCATTCCACCACACGTGCAAATAATAAAATGGTTTCATCAAATGGGTATTCATTTTGGACAACGGATCGCGCGCTTCTACTATTCAACGGTCACCATAATCGTTCGTCTATTGTCAATGTGGTGAATAAATTTTAGTCAACTGATTCAGTAAACGATCTACCAACATCCGTACGTCGACGAAATGCAAAATCTGCCGAAAACATCGCCGCTGTCTGTGAGAGTGTGCAGAAGAATCCGAAGCAGCCGATTTTGCGTCGCTCATAAGAACTCGGTCCTTCGTAGACCATAATTAGGCGAATTTTGCGACTTAACTTAGGTCTGTAACTCCATTTCTGTAAGCCTATCAAACCACAAAGCCAACTTAACTCATGGCATCGGTCAAATTCAGCTTGATTCTTGAATCAGAGTCATGGAAAAAAGGACGTTTCGGATAGGATTCACCCAGAGTTGCGACTCCTCCATTGTAAATTTCATTCTCTTCCAGATTTTTCGAATATTAATAGTTCTTGAGTTGATCAACCAAAGAATAAATGTTTCTGTCATTCATCTCTCATTCATAATTTGTTAACAGCAAATTTTTTGAGTTCTGTTCATTAAAACGCATTTATCAACGATATTCTCAATACAATGAGTGAAACCTCATATTTTTGGGAGCCATATCTATCCAATATGAATTTTAGATGTGACTCTTCAGAATCCCCAATTTTTTATCTAATGTGCAATCTGGGAGCTACATGTAGGATCTTTTTAACTTTATGGTGGAGGTATGTGACATCATCATAAAAAATAATACCTTGTTTAAATAAATTTCCATTCCAGCAACTATTTCATATTGAGAAAATAATACAGGAATTTGTATAATGAGGATGAAATGGACGATGAACATTGTCCAGCATGAGTCACGCTAATAGGAATTGCTTTTCTCTCCAAGTATCAAAATAATTGACGATATTTTCACTTTAATTTACGGACCGTCAGACGTTCTTGAAGTGTCTTAATCGAATCAAATTAAATATCCAATTTATGAACGTTCGAAAACTTTAAATTCATTTAACCGCGACCATAAACTTCTTCTCCCTGGCCGTGCCTAGAGATAATACTCTGAATGTGCATAGAAACATACATGAGAGGGCGAAAAAACTACACAAGCACCAATTGGGCATCGCTTGCTTAAGTAATGGTGAAAATCTGAATATCAATAATCGATTATGGCGTGCCTGAAATTATTGCATTCATCTTGAATAACTCTTGTAAAGTATTCAAGATACACTTTGTATAGCAAAATATCTGGGATTATAAATTGATAAAAATTTGGATTTTGAACGTCACATAAATAATTTATGTAAAAAAATTTCATCAGGATGCTTTACAGTGGGCGTATCAGCAAATGAACTGAGCACTAATATGGCAAAAAATGTGTACTTTGCTCTCATCGATTTCCATCTGAGATTTGGTATCTGTTTTAGGGAAACGTGTTGCCAATACATGTTTAGTAGGATATTTGTACTACAAAAAAGAGGAGTTAGAAATATGTGTAGAGTTGTATTCAGGGATTCCTGTCGGCCTTTATTCAGAAAACGTAAAATCTTGACCTTGCCTTCCATACTTATATTGGAATTGTTATGATGCGAAAAAATACAGGATTGACATTTTCATTTCACCACGACGAAATACCAGAAATAAGCTCAATATACGTTTACCGATTCCAATATCATCAAAAATAGAGAGGTTTTTCATGTATAAAGGAAAAAAAATGTTTAACCATTTGACAATTGAGATCAAAGGCATAACATGTACCACTAAATTTAGAAAGTCCGTAAAAAAACTTCTGATTTCAAAGACCTTTTATTCTTTAGACGAATTCTATTCAGAAAGTTGTGTATCTTATATTTCTTAGAATAGTAACACTTTGTCAATGAGATTTCATCTTCGACAATAAAGTATATTTTGATTTGATTTGATTATATCCCACTTCCAATGTATCAAAACTGACAAATAAAATAATGAACCTACTTATCACGTCTTCTCTCGTTCGCTATTCTATAATAAATGAAACTCCATGTATTTTTGAGCAGGAGAGCTTAGTCAGCGTTATCATTCACGTAACCTGCATAAGGTGCTTTTAATTCAATATGTCATTGATATTTTTTTTAATATTCCCATACTCATTAAAAATGGAGTCTATGGCAGATCATTCATGATCCATTACCAGACAGCGCTGTTTCTACCCACTACAGGTCTCATCAGTGGTGATAGGATGAGTCAACTGCACTTCATGCACACTAAGTAAGAAAATTCAGTGACACCTTAAGAAAAAACGGTCTATGGTATCAAAAAAGATGAACTCATGGTGATCAGTTACAAAGACAAGCTTTGACATCGATCGTCGTCCTCTGTATTTCATAGCAGCTTTCACCAAAAGGCAACTAGTTGGAACAAAGGAGAGTAATGCATTCGTAGTTCAGCTTAGCACCACTGATGAAACTGAGGTGGGTCTAACAGCGCTGTCTGGTGTTTCATCACGAATCTTTTTTTTGTAGCTTGTTCTCAACTAGATGCCTTGCAGTGAAAGCTGCTGAGAAATACAGAAAACGAAACTCGTTTGGAGGTAGATGTTGAAGTTTGGCTTTGCAAAGGATTGACTTTTAGAGCCTATACGGCGTTTTCGTAATTGTGTCCAGTAATGTATCAAGTTCAGTCCAGCAGCAATGATGAGATTTATGCTAGTATAGTCGAAATACCCGATATGGTCATTCTTAAAGCTATCGGCTACGAATTAGTCCACGTGGACTAAAGAATTGCCGGTTCGTATTGGATAATTTTTACTAACCGAGTTTTATGACTGGCTGAGGTGCCATAAAATTAAATTTGAAGTCATATTACGGTGACCAAAAGAATCTGAGGATGGTTAGAGTTAGAAGAGTCGTGTTATCAATGTTCAGTTCAGGAACTGATCGCGTGTTGAAATTTGATATTGGTGAAGTTATAGTTACCTGAAATTTTTGTTATTTACTTAAT
>WOGN01010776.1:0-10271 GCA_015342105.1 Leptinotarsa texana | reverse complement strand
ATGCGCACTCAGTATTTTTGACCATTTAATAAATTTTGTTGTAAGTTACATTCGTTTAATAATCACCCGTCAACTTTTTTTTTCCTAAAGCGATCTAAAAAAAATATTGCCATTTTTAAAAATATCCCTAGACTTTTCCGATGTGTGTATTTTACTAATAGAAAATTTTTGCAGTTAACCATAATAAACCGCAATACTTTTCTACAGACGATTTTGAAAATACCTCCAGTAGTATCGTGTTGACGTTTTATTTTTGTTAGACATCTCTAATGATTCCAATTTCTTTAACTCTCATACAATTTCTTGTTTCCTTCTAATACCTGAGAAAAAAACAGGATTTAAATAAAGTTTTAATGACATTTTTTATTTGTGACTTTCCCTTTGAATGACGAAAATCAAAATGAATCACTAGGTACTAAATTTGGACAGGAAATAATAGTTTAGTTCCTTTCAGCGACTGTCCCCAACACAAATCTGAATCTTAATTACACCGACATTTACAAGTTGTGGGAGCTGAAAAGGATCACCTGGTGAAAAGGTCACCTGCTTAAAACATACGTCTCATAAATCCATCTAGTTGTGAGATGGTATCTTTCATCGAGATGTCCACTGTATTACCGTGAGGTTATCCCGACAGCTTCGTATACAAATGACGGCTGGTGTGGGTGAATTATAATAATAGGAAACAGTCGTAAACCTCCTTCTATCTTTTCATGGAAATATATTTCTCAAATTACCAGAATCTTGAAAGAGGCAGATGAATAAGGAATTGAATAATGTTATTCCTTACAAAATCAATCATCACTTTTGAATTGAAAGGGTTATATTTTTAGGAGAGGTTGATTTTTGGGAAAGTTTTTGGCTTTCTACTTCTCCATCTTGATACATCATCTATATGACGCTGAATTTTAGGATTTTTTCTTCAAAATAAATATCTAGATATTTCAATATCATTAGATATTTATTACTGAGGTAGCTCTGAACATTTTAATAAAGAAACTGGAGATGACATTAAATCTATTTATAAATGCGGTAGTCACTCACTTACCACTTACACATTCCTCTCAGTTTCTGGTAAGTCTTAGGAAGCTGAAATTTGGTATATAGGTGCGTCTTAAGTCTCAGATGCGTACTAAGATAGAATTTTCAAATATTTCAACTGGATTGCCCCTCGTGGTGATAAAAGGGGCACGCTCACATATGAAAATTACTTTTTCATCCTTATTTCTCAATACCGTCATATTTTCTGAGGCTGAAATTTTGTAGTTAGGCTCATTTCATGTTGTAGCTAGGCAATAAGAAAGGATTTTTGAATATTCAAATTGGGGCGCTAGCCGCGGGGGAAAAAGTTGGGTTTATAAAATAAAGTTACATTTTTTTCCCATCGCTATATTTTCGGAGGCTCAAGTGGGTTCGTTTTATGTTGTAAATGTACAATAAGAAAGGATTTTTATCATCACTGTTTCCCCATGCCCTCAAATTTCCGGTGGGTGAATTTATTTTCGGCATCAGCATTGCACTCGTACGGAACCGGGGCGGATCGCTACTAAAATATATTCATTATATACAAAATCAATTTGACAAATATGAATGGCGTTTGACAAAACAGGCGATACACAAAACTGCAAAAAACAGAGGAGTAGAAAGTAGAAACATCCTTGTGACATGGTAAAAAAATAAATAAATAAAATGGATAGAACTTTTCTGTCGAAAAAAAAAATGTTCATTCATCTGGACCTGGTAACGAATATGAAAACATACTCGAATGTTAGTGGGATACTGGTATTCAGTTACAGTGTTAATGGTCTATAGAATTGATAATTTATATGTCGATAATTTTGGTCAGCAAACTAATAGTAGAGTAGATTCACGTAAAAAAATTGCTAAATGTGGAAGTGATTTTCATAAAAATAGATTTTTTGAGTTTAATACTCATATCTTTTCAACATACCTAAAGTCTAGAAAAATGTTAGTGCGTGAAATGCGTTTTTTGGCCGCCATCTTGAATTGAATTTTAAAAAATTCATAAAACGTAGAGTTTGGTTTCAATGGACGGGAAATTTTATGCTGAACAGGATTGATATAATGATCTTGAAGTTTAAAAATTAATAACAAAGTGGTGGGAGAAAACCGAAAGTTAATTCAGAAAATTATATTTTTTGAAATCAAAAGGGGGTATGAAAAATGCAAAAATCAAGCCTAACAGTATTCATAATTTTTTTCAACACTTCCTTTCAAGGCACTATTTCGCTACCAGAACAATTTCAGCATATCTTATTACATTTCACACCATACCGTCGACAAATTCATTTACCACTATCACACGGCTCATTTGTATCCGTTTTGCAGGTGCAGCGGATTGTGTTCAGTAATAACTCTGGTGAATCGTTCATTTTACATGCTATGTACTTTAGCTGGTCTCCTTATTTTTTCCAACCCCACTCTTCGGAGTTGGCATTATTGCATTTCAGAGACATGGTAAAGACATGGTAAATGTACACGAAGAAGGTGAATGAAGGTAAAGAATTTTTTTCAAGTAGAGATTATATCGTAGCATATAAAAAGTAGCTGTCTTTTCCTCCGTACAACGAAACCAATGCTTTGGTGACAACATCTATAAGTTTATTCCTGTTTGCATTTTCGGATCCAATCAAAGTAGCGCATTTATAAAAATATCGATATGCTGCCAATTAACTTTTTCCAAATAAGGAGCTTATTGTATCGCATCCGGTCAAAGCATGGGAAAAGAGAATGATTTTGCACCCCTTTTCACCAAGCACATGTTGCATCAATTTAACATCAAGTCTTTCATCACTGAACATAAATGGAACGAAATGGAATTTGAAAATGTTTGCATATAGTAGTATAGGCCCCTACTAAGCTTAAAATAGGCTTATTATTTCTCCATACTATGTTGTTAATAATTTTCACACTTTAAGATCATTTTCTCAATCCTGTTCAGCATTTGATTTCCCGTTAATTGATGCCACACACGATTTCTTATGATTTTTTTAATTAAAGATGGGGCCAAGAAACGCATTTCGCACACTCAAATTTTTCTAGACTTTTTTATGTTGAAATGATATGAGTAACAAACTATTCAGCATAAAATTTCCCGTTAGTTGATACCACACACAATTTTTTATGATTTTTTGAATGGGGTTGGTAGAGCCACACTGCATCGCTTTCCGACTTTTTGTCAAATTTTATCTTCATCCTGTCGCTGAAAAGCTGTAATTTGGATCTGGCAAATTTGTGTAAAATTTCCAGTCTCTCCTTCAGGTCGTTCACAAACTTTGAAATATGTCAACAGGAAGAGAGGAACCAATTCATCCAAGTCTCTTTGGTTTTCGGAGTAATTATTTATGATGCGATTATGCCTCTCGACCATTCCATCGAATTGTGGATGAAGAGCAGTTGTTCTTGTCTTCTCTATTCCCAACAAAGTCATTATTTCCTTCCATAAATCCGATTCGAAGTTGCAGCCCTAATCCGAGTGTAATTCCTGGGGTACCCCGTATCTCGCAATTACCTTCTGCAACAGGGTTTCTGTCAACGTTTCAGCCTCTTGTTTGGGTAAGGCTACTACTTCAAGTCATTTGCATAAATAGGCCATCACAACCATAAGGTACTTTTTACCGGATTCGGTCAAAGAGAGTGGTCCCAGAATATCGACTGCGATTCTTTCGAAAGGGTACTATGGTACTACTTCAACTTTCCTCTTTGCCTTGTCCTCGGACCTTTTCTTGAAGAGTACAGGTCACAGCGCCCATACCACTCTTTCACGTCTCGACGGCAATTGACCCAAAAGTACTTTTCACGCACTCTCGCTAGAGTTCTATTTACCCCGAAATGCCCTCCACTGCCGGAGGGCTATCGTAAAGCTGTTCGAGTATATTCGGAATACACGTCTTTGGAAGGATTCTCTGGAATTTGTCAGTTCTTCCATCCGGGCGTTCCCATTTCCGAGTAAGTAGGTCATCTCGAATACACATGGAGTCCCATTGGAGCCAGTAACTCTTTTTCTGCATGCCGTACTTGGAAATCTCTTGCATTATCGTACAGTATTCAAGACCGGATCCTCCTTCTGCGTTACGATACTCTCTTGCCTCTTGTCACCCTCAGAGGTTATGTGGTCAGGCGATTCCTCAGGTTGCCTGTCCGTAAACCTGGAGAAGGAACCCTTACGGGTTGCTACCCTCCGCGTCAGAGGTAACCCGAAGCGGTGGGAGGTAGGGGAGCTTATCCCCCTATCAGAGCTGTTCATGAAGGAGTTTTTGTCCACTACCTCATCAAGTCTGATGGAAAGTTTTTTTCCTGTTAACTGGGCATCCTTAGTAATCCGTTTTCGGGTCCGGCGATTCTTTCCGAAGTTCCTGGAAAACCTCTTCAAACTTTCTTCTGACTCCTTCAAGCTTCTCCTCATATTTCCTTTCAACCCCATCAAGATTCTCATGATTCTCATCCACTACTTTTTCCAATCATGCCTTAGTTTCTTGAGAAGTTTTTAAATCTTCAAATAAATAAAGGTATATCTTATTGTCTTTTTCTTATTTCTCCTTGATAGTTACCAATAATTTACGATATTATTCTCTGTTTCTTTCTTATTTTTTCTGAATATTAGAATATTCAGTAATAATACACGATCTTCCTTTCGGCGTAATCATCCTTCCCCCTCCTTCATTCTCCGCCAGTCTCGCTTGCAAAGCCTCAAACATTTTTGTCGTAATCGACACTCCCTATTTTCACCATGTAACAGAAAATTTTAAGTCGATTCTGACACCAAATGTTACGTTTTTCTCTGTGCTTTGACTAATAATTGACTACACTGAACAATAATCAAACTTAACTTCATTTCACTTTAAATACAACAAGCACTTCAACCAAAACTTCAACTATTATTCGAATGTCTATCGCCTTACTAAATCGCTTCGCGTACTGCACTGTAACTTCCACTTCACTGACTCGATGGGCGAGTGGATGGGGCTTATATTTGGCCGGAATATTCCTCGGAATTCAATTTAGTTGTCATTTAGTCAGTCTGTTTTGCCAAATCAGCATGGACGAATATAATATTCAACAACACGTGTTTAGAGTGTGCAGGAGAATCCAAGGCAGTCGATTTCGCGTCGCTCACAAGAACTCGGCCTATCGCAAACCACAACTGACCCAGGAACTGAAGATAAACGACCATAGATAACAACATGTGCTTGCTGAATGGACTCTGGAGCAGTTGGCAACCGAAAAAGTCACTGTTTGGTGTGGTTTTTGGGCTGACGGCCTCATCGGTCCATATTTCTTTAAGAACGACGTTAACCAGGCCATCACTGTCAACGGCGGGCACTATAGGTCGATGATCACCAACATCTTTTAGACTGAAATGGATGATCTGGACACCAAGGACATGTGGCTTCCACAGGACGGCGCTACGTACCACATAGCTCATGCAACATTAGATATTCTGCACGAACGATTTGAGGATATAGTCATCTCAGGTGGAGGTGATATGAACTGGTTACCTAGGTCGTGCGATTTGACATCGTTACACTTTTTCTTGCAATGTATTCTTAAGTCGCACGTAATGGCATCAATAGGTCTTTCAAACCAATAAAAAATTTCAATAATATCTCATTTGATTTTCAAAATAGAAAGCGTTCATTGAAAGACCCTAAATGATGAAAAAACTACTTTCCAAAAAAATTATCAAAACAAATCAATTTTTTTAAATACAGACGGTTGGATAGATCAGCTTTTAGAGATTATTTTTGACCTAGTTGCTCAGTGT
Source organism: Leptinotarsa texana (assembly GCA_015342105.1). Taxonomy (NCBI): domain Eukaryota; kingdom Metazoa; phylum Arthropoda; class Insecta; order Coleoptera; family Chrysomelidae; genus Leptinotarsa; species Leptinotarsa texana. The sequence goes on along the minus strand of WOGN01010776.1, from coordinate 4,486 downwards.
ACACCCACTGAACATTAATAAACATCAATGTGTTTGTCTGATAAAATTTGTTTTCGCTTTCGAACATTTTTTAATAATGAAGAAAAGAGAATTGAAACTTTCAATGTTTTTACCACTTTTCTATGCATTTTCGTCCTATGAGGACATTTTCAAACTTATACATTAATGTATAAGTTTGAAAATGTCCCTATAGGATGAAATTGCAGTAACTACAGTTAGCTACAAATAAAAGTGGTTAAAACAGAAAGTTTCAATTCTATTTTCTTCATTATAATTTCCTACCACGTAGTAACGGCTATATCCATTAATTTATTTTTTGATAACTTTATTTCTTCATCTCAAACTAATGGAAATTCAAATTGACCCCCAATGAATGCAGCTCAAAAATGATTTTTCCTAATGGTGTCTTGTCAGTTTTACTTAGGATGTCGTTAATGGTAATGAACTATAACTTTGTAGAAAATTGTATGACACCTCTCAAATTTCCAAATTCTTAAGTACCATTTGACGTGGTCAAAATTGTCACGGATGGATTTTCACAGTATCCCATAATTTACCATTCTCATTAACTTAGTAACAGCATCCAACAGAATTATTTTTTCTGATATTCAAGATATTCTCCATTATTAATTCATTTATTTATCAGATAGAAGAAAGGCGTACTTAATTCTTCCTCACTTCACTCCTAAGCTTAGGGGCCGAATAAAGCAACTAACAATATTAATTTTCGTTGAAATTCACTTTTATATCTTTTTAGAAAGAGCGCGAGAACCAATTTTGTTGAACTATATCGTCGACATATTTATTTATTTACTTAACGGCAAAGCCAAGTTATAAAAACATATTTAACAAAGTGTGAAGAACTACAAAGTATTTTTGAATGCTCATATCTAACGTCTAGTTTACAATTTACAATTTATAATTTCAATAATAATAATAATAATAATAAATGCTTTTATTTAAGGTTACTCAGTACAAAATATACTAACCTAACCTAACAAATGGCAGGATTCAAAATCTGCACATGATAAATCATTGCAGATATTGCTCTTCCATCCAACCAACGAATACAAAAAAAATTGCGAAGTTTGTGAAATAAAAAATATTAATGAATCCTTATATCTAGTGACTACATTACTAAAAGATGAAGGAAATCTGGTACTTACCAAGAAAAAGATGTAACAAATGTACTACTTGAAAAAATGGTAATGTAAAGAAAAGTTTCGGTAACGCTGTAGCCCTTTCAATTGAATTTTTTAAGACCGGAAGTGACACATTAAACAGATCTAAGTTATTGTGATATTGATTTCCCAGCTTCAGAATACGAGGAATCGTACTGTTCGAAGCATAATTGTTATAGAAAAAATGTATATGAAAAATGTCAGGATTTCTCGTCTCTTTTTATTTGATATGAAATGTTATTAGTTGAAATAGTTCTGGGCAGTTTATTTCACTATTTATTATTCTGAAGAGGAAACTCAAGTTCATAGAAATTCTTCTACCATCCAAGTATTTCATATTCAACTTGGTTAAGAATTGACTGTACCAAATTGAAAAGCACAATTCTTTGAAAAAATATTTTGAACATTCTCAATCAAATCGATATTTACATTATAGTATGGGTCCCACATTGCCAAACAATATTCAAGAATGGATCTTACGAAAGCACAATATAAAATATTTTTTGTTTTAATTGAAAATTCGGCAGAAATTCTCAACACATAACCTAGCATTTTGAGACTTTTTGCCACAAATTCTGATAATTGAAGATTAAAATTATTTTCGCTGTCAAATTTAAGTCCTAGTTCGCGAATAATAATGTTTCTCTTTTAAGAACTATATTACTCAATTTATTTTCAAAGAATATTGGACTTCTAATTTTAGCGAACGTAATGATTTGACACTTATCGATGTTTACATCTAACCAATTATTTGTACACCATTATTTGGTTAGCAAAAACTGTAGTAAGATTTATAGAAACTATTTCAAACTCTTTTCACAAACTATACCAGATATCCATCAAGTAACGGCCGAGTCAATCAGAAAATACTGCAAGCTCGTTAATTCCAATCAATAAACGAAGAATACTAATAAAGTGAATCTACCAACCTCATTTCACTTTTCTTTGTCTCTTTTATCGCACATCAGCAAGATAATACCCCACGCCCCAATTGGTGATATGACATTGTTCTTTTCGAAAGCCATCATTTACGCAAAAGGGCCAACGTATACTGTCTGTTAGTGATCACTGTAATTAACATCGAAAACAATCGAATGGCAGATTGATTCACATCCACAGTTACTACTCATGCGAGTTGATTTGGTAATTTCTACCTGTTAAAAAAGTGGCGTGGGCCACAGTAAGCACTCAAAAATATTTTAACAAATTCATTTCATCCTAAAAATTTTTAGTATTCCGCTCATTAACCCTCTGGCGATTTGCCTTCAATATCATGTGAAAAAGAGGACCCTTTATGTGTTTGCGTTTGATCATTAATATCCCCCCTTCGAGACAAAAAAATATATATACATACATATATTTTAATATTAAAGCTCTACTTGAGAGCCTTGATGATGACAGCACGACCAGCTGTCGAAAGTATTCGAATATAATTAAATAGGAGTTATAAAGCTTCAAATCCTTTTTGTAAGTTATATTAGTATTAAAATACTGAAAATAAAGGAAAATCAGTTGCATCATTCAAAATACTAAATTTCTGGACGGTGTACAGCGAAGAACAAAAAATAGAAATTTTGATCAAGAGTAAACTACCTTTATTTTTGACATTATTAGAAAAGTTAATTTAGAAAAGTTGTTCAAACTCAAAACCAGATTTAAAATTACTAGTATTTCATATACACCTCTGGCGCCTTTCTAATATTACTTCAATAATATTTCAATGCAAAATTTAGTCCAATTTATTATTCGAATTAGAATATTGATGTTTGTTAAAAATGGTTCGAATTTATACTAGTTTTTTGGTGCAAAATTAATATTTCACTCTGTATGTATGTCCATAATAACTATGGTTTGATGATAAGAAATAATTGACTGAATTGATAAATGCGAAACAATTGAATTATACAAATCTGTAAGTAGTAGGTACTAGTACTCTTTATGACGCCAGAACCATAAAAATATGTTTTATTTGTTTTGTTATGTAGGTTGCTGTGATTTCAAATCTGAATATCATCTTCAAATTCATACAACTTTTTTAAATAAACTTTTGCAATAAGGTCGAAAATAAGAGTGGTTTATTCTAGATCAAAATTTCTATTTTTTGTTTTCCCCTGTACACCGTACAGAAATTTCAAATTTTGACAATTCAAATCCAAGTTTTCTGCAATGCATCAAATTTTATTAAGAATAAAATTTTCTGACAAATGGATAATAAAAAAGTTTCCCCTATGGTGCAAACTTTTTGAAAGTCACTGCATAAGATACAAACCTTACATAAGAAGGCAACCGATTTGTCTTTGGAACATAAACTATCGAACACAAGTCATTTTTTGTGGAGTTTTATTAACTTTTTCTATGATTCTTCACCTTCCACATTCTGAGAAAAAAATTGTAATGGAGAACTTTATATAGCTGTGAAAAAAAACATTAGTTCACATCAGTAAATCCTAATATTTTAGTCAAGAATATTTTTCTTCTGACACTTACTCTTATAATATCTGTTCTTTTCAAGTGAATGTATTGATTGTGTGTTTGTAATAATTTTTACGCTTGTAGAATAAGGGATGTTGACTGTTTTAATTTCAACACGCTTTTATTCGCTTCACCTGTATGTATGTATGTGTGTTTGTTTGTTTGTTTGTTACTTTTAAGCTCGGGATCTGTATTTCACAGAATTATGTACATTATTGCTTGATCTATTCGCGGGCAGATGGTGTCTTCATATATCCACATTATTAATTGATCTATTCGCGGGCAGAAGGCGCTGTACGTAACCTCCTTGATATATTTCGAACTCACTTTACATGTATTTCTTCATTTGAAAAAAGTATTTTTTTATTAACACGCGCGCCTGTTGCCTTATTTGTAACCCTCCTTTGCGCGCCTGCTACCTTAGGCTTGGTAGCTGATTTTCATGCTCCCTCTCCGGAATCGGAAAATATCAATGGTCATTTTTCCAAACAATATACGGCTGATCAATCCCAAAGTTTAGATAAAATGAATATAGTTTAAAAAGACTAAAAACACGCTTTAATAACATACGAAACTGAAAAATGAAAAATAAATATAGTTTAAAAACTAAAAAACACGCTTTTAAAGAACATCGAACTGAAATGTTAAAAATATTTTTTTAATAGTAGTATGTGCCATATTTTTTATATATCAAGCGCCCGTCGCTTTTTTCACAATAATACTAGTATTTTTCGTTCTTTATTGTTTATAGCTCATTAAAAAAATTATTTTTAATATTTCAGTTCGATGCTCTTAGAAAGCGTGTTTTTTAGTTTTTCAAACTGTATTCATTA
>WOGN01010774.1:0-10274 GCA_015342105.1 Leptinotarsa texana | reverse complement strand
AATTTACAAATTGACAACATCTTTGTTGAGAATAAACCATCAACCAAATTTCTGAGACTATCCATTAACATTGATTTGAAATTTGAAGACCATATCAAGAGTTTCAAATCAAAGTTATCCTCAGGATCTTATGCTGTGAGGCTAACATCTTATGAGTTGGGATTTTCTGCTGCCAAAATAACATATCACTCTCTCATAAAATCTCATTTACTATATGGAATTCCTTTCTGAGGTGCTTGTACTTTGACAACAGTGCAATCAATTTTAGTTATACAGAAAAGAGCTGTACCTTTTCTATGTAATTACTCGAATAATTATAACTTGACAAGTAGCGATAGCTAATATGTGTGAATTTGTTTTTCGAATTATTTTAACAAAGCTTTGTCATTAAGATGTTAATCTTCAGACAATAAAGCATATTTCGACTTTGACTTTGACCTACAGCATCAGCCATCTCACGTACTTTCATTCTCCTATCGTCCAATATTATTCGATGCGACCAACTCAAAACTAGAGATGGTCTTCCGTAAATCTTGATTGAAAGACTAGGAAAGGTATATAAATCCATCGTATTCCTCTGTAATTAAATTATTACTATTGAAATATATTCTACACGAGGAAGCGAAGAAGTGAGAATTAATGTCGAACATTTGAGAAAGGGCATGAAGGGGAGTGACAATACGCGGTAGGTCATTTGAAACAAATGCTGCTGTCCCTACAGAAAGGGTTTCGCGTAATTTGCATAGCTTTCGATGCGCTTTTTATCGAACAAAACAGCCGTAGCTGTTCACTAACATGTTACATATATTAACTTGTAAACAGATGTCACAAATTATTTAAATCTCGTGTTCATCCATCCTCAATGAATCGATAATAAAGTTACCCCCGTGTGCCGGATTAGAAATTTAATTTGTGATTTAATAAATCATGATCCTCCAAGCATGCTTTATTGTTTTTGTTGGGTTGTTTCTTCATTGGTACTGATACAATATAAGAAAATTTTCACTTTCACAAACACCGTAACCAAAAATAAGGTTCCTGGACTATTTCAGAGTCAAATATGAAATTAGATTAAGGAAGCTTTTGCCTCTACAAGTGAAAAATACGGCCAATCGAAACATCCATCGTTAAATTACTATTTTGATAGATATTGGCTGTTTCAAAAGATTCGTCTGTGAATACTCATTCACTTTATTCTAAATGAGCGTTATTCGATCCAGTGCACTTTTGCGAACGTAGTACAAGTCAACTAATTCCCTCAGCATAAAAATTGTTTGCTCGGGATTTGATGAATTCAGCAAGGGCCGTTTTTGCCTGATCCTCTTTGGCGAAGGCTCTTCCGGTGATAAAGTTATCTCGAAAAGACCTTTCGCCAATCGACTACCATCTGGTAGTCGATTGGCGAAAGGTCTGGGGAGTATGGTGACCAAGGCACAATTTCGATGCTATTATACGAAGCTAATATTATACTAAATGTCACTTCGACATAGTGTAATCCCTTGAAATATGATGTCACATCAGAAAAATAGGAGAATCGTTTGTCCAGGCGAAGAAGAACAATACCACTGAACAAATAACAATAACAAATAGGAATTTCAACGAGAAATACAAAGGGTAATCTTATTTTTGAAAATATATTCATCATAATTTCTTCTTCAATGTCTCGATTCCAAATTTGAACACAAAATGATGTCTTTAAACTGAAAATTTCAAAATTACCACTAGAATTTCCAAAGTCCGACTTTAAAGAAGTGTGAAGTAAGAATTACAATGATGAGATCTATGGCGGGTCGAAACAGCGCTGATTGATGTTGAATCATATATGGCTGTAGGTATCTCAACTAGGTGGGTATGTTATATTTTACACGAATATTTAGACATGAAAAAACTACCTTCAGATTAATACAGCTCGACCATAAGTGCAAGAATATGACCACTTCAAAGCAAGGCATGGTTAGGTTAGTTAATAATTTCTGTTTTTGTGGTGAACTTTTTTAGTTTTCTCTCAGAACTTGGAATTCCACCTCAACGTAGCAATGCACATCGCAATTCTTAATTTAAACTAAAATTTAAGAAAGTTTAGAAATAAGTTTTAGACCAAAGTTACAGTCGAAATTGAATTTTAAATTTGAATTCGAAAGTTTTACTTCAACCTCGAAATTCAAAGTTTGAAGTCAGATTTCCATAAAACTGAAGCCAACATTTTGAATCAATGTCACAAATTTGACCTTGATCTTTGAATCCGTTTTTGTCTGATTCGGGATCTCAACTATTACTCAACAACTGGCACAAATTTCGAAATTGAATCCGGAATCTCGAGTGTAAAGTTTGAATACTGAGTTGAATATCAGAAATATTGAATTTTGAAATTGAAGCAAAAATCTTGACAACAATGTCGAAATTCTGACTTTAATTTCAAAAAATGTAATTAATTTGGAATATCGGGCTCAAATTCAAATTTCAGATATAGATTTCGAAATTCAAGGACGGAATTTTTGAATTAAAAAAAAAAATCGAAGTTGATATCGTCATTCTAACGGTAATCTAGGAATTTGAGTTTGAAAAGAAATTCCAAAATTAAGGCTGGAATCTCGAGCTTTGAATCGGATTTTCGACCTCAATCTAGGATTTCATACTTCAAGACAGGAATTCCGAGTTTGATGACTGAATAATTGAAAAAACATTCATTGAAATAGTGTGGTTCTTCTGAACTTCCGTCATTTATATAAAAACCCGTTTTTATACCCATGTTTATAAATATGTTTAGTTTCACATCCATTTGACTCATCGCTCTCAAACTGGATTAAATCGCTACTGATAATTAATTTAGAATTATAGTATTATATTGGAACTAGGTACTACTCCTATTTGAAATAATTCACTTTTAGTAATATCTTTCTGTCTATCTTTGAATAGATTGTATCACTGTCACGTCAGTTATTACCATCTACAATTTAAGACCAATTGCAAATTTCACGTCTCTGATCTGATCGTTCGTCAAACACCCCAAAAGAACAAGTGTGAAGGTAAATAGAAATAAATAGCTGTTTGATCCATTCTCAAATATTGACCACGAGCTTAGCTTAGACAAAAGTGGGAACGAACAGTTGCAATATACGTCAGATTTTGCACGTGTCGTCCGGATTTCTTGATGATGTTTTGATGAAAGGTTATTCTGGCCAAATTGATGTTTAGCAACCTGTCATTACTCGGGTAATTTGGGGTTGAAAGAAGAAAATACTCGCCTTGGTGGTCCGTGACAACGGGACGATACGCCATGATGACCGTGGTGACCATGAATATTGTTTGACATTCGCAGCTGAAATACAAAAAAAAAAGTTAATGAGAGGAAAAATTGATTTGTTGAAAAAATGTGTCAGTAAAAAGTGCCCCGTGCTATTCAAAGCTACTTTTATGATCGGAAAATACGAATATGAAGTCAATATCTTCACCTACTACAAAATGACGGAACATTTAATAATATCCTGAAGACAAACACAATAATATCGATATTTCTAGAAATATTCCATTTTATCTGCCATATGGCAATTTCAACAACCCGATGAGGTTTATTAAATTATTTTTTGTTTATAAAAACGACAAAAAATGTCAGTACAACAATGAACATTATTGTTCAGTTAGAATATTCTCATTTAGTTTTCGGTTTTACTAATAGAAAGGTACCACGTCAACCATCTCTAAAATGGTCAATTCTCATCCATTAGAAGAAAAAATTTCAACGATTTTTATTTACGGTGCGACGCGTAACTTTCACGAGACCGGAAGAATAACAAGTGCAAATAATTGGTGGGATGGTAGTAAATCCTAAACAGTCAACTTATTCCGTCGCGAATGTTTGTGACATGTCTCCTTCTACTGTGTGGAGACTCTTCAAGAGGAAAAGATATCATCCATATGAAATTAAAATGGTACACCTCTATTTATTGATCAAAATTTAACAGGGGAACTGTTTTTGAATATGCTCGAAAATACTGTTGACCCTCTCATCACTGTAATCGTCGAAGCGAATCCTAATGAATTCGGTACGGATATTGTATTTCAACAGGATGGAGTAAGAAACTATTTGGATACTACTTTTCCCGGTCTTGGATTGGCCTTCGAGATCCTACAGAATGGCCAGCCCGCTCGCCAGTTTTGACACCTTTGGACTTATCCATTCAATTTTTCCCCTTTAAAATAAAGTATTCATGCAAGTTACTCAACCTCTGAGAGTTGTCGTTCGTATGGGGGCGGCAGCTGATTAACGGAAAAACAGATTTTAAACAGATTAATTTCATTATCCACAATTTCAATTTTTGAGATGAACCTTTCAAAAATAAAAGGAGAGGGGGACATTAAAGAAATGCACTGTATATCAAATTGAGTAAACCTTTTATAATATTGGGAGAACCAGAAGTTAGCAATGATAAACTAGCCTTCAGTAATCAAATACAGAAACATTATGCTGTGAAAAATTGTTTGCATTGACATAATTTACTAGAATCTGAATTCATTTATTTTTAAATAAAATTTCGAAGCGAATGTTTCGATTTTCTCTTCGATTTTCGGTTAAATCAGAAGAACTAACTAAATTGTTTTTAATATCAATTCAGAGCAAACTTGCTTTTCTTAGTTTTCTACTAATAAAAAACTCTTTCCGATATTTTCAAAATTGAGGTTTTGAAACGTGAAAGTGAATAGAAGTAGTTTGAGGACTAGAAGGTTACGAATTTATATTTTGATGAATAATGATTTTGTTTGTTTGTTACCTTTGGTGCCGATTTTTTTGTTCTTACTGTATGAAGAAACAGTGTTTTTCAAATGTATGTTATGTAAGTTTGTGGGAGAATACAGATCTTTTTTAACGAGAAAACATTTCTCACAAACCGATAATTAAAAAAATTGATACTAATTTATTCACAAAAGTGAATATAATTGTTCTGAAACTTAGAAGATCTTCATTTCATACTGAACTGAATGATGTCAATTCAAACAACTTTTTGGGATATTTTTGTTTTTATATATTAAATAAGCTTAGAAAAGTTTACACTCTGAGTAGATTGATATTTTTTCCCTGTATGAGAGTTTTCGTTCAATTTGAAGTATGTTATCTAGGTTTCAGATGATGCAGAAAATTATATGAAGATTCAAATTTTCTAATTTGTAGGAACAATTCGAGACACACTGTGTATGAAATGCTTTTCTATCGAAATCCTCTTGATTTTAATATTTTATAATTATTAATTCCGGTTACTTCAATCGAATATAAATATTTTAAATTCTTTTATGTCATTTGTGTTAATCTAGTCAGTCATAGAAAATTTTCTTGCCTGGGTTATCTTACCATTAAATTCTACTGTAATTTCAAATTGAAATTTCTTGGTTTTTTGATTTCGGCGAAGTAATATTTTGGCAGCTGATGTCTGAATGTCACACTGGTATAACAGACCAAGGCAAGCGTTGGAAACAAAATGGATTCGTCAAAGAACACGAGCGTTAAAGATAAAGGTATTCAAAAAACAAGAGATATCCAATGATGGATTTTTGAAATATCAAGTCAAAAGTGACAGTACGAGACATCATTCATGATTAAATTATATGCACCAAAAAAAGAACAAAGAATAAGAATGCTTCAACAGTGGAAATCCGCCTAACTAGTCAATAATCCAAGATAGTGGTCAAGTAGTAGGTACCTAAGTAAGATTTTCAAGAAAGAAAGAAAGACCTCAACAACTTGACATAAACATTCTAAATAAATTTTTGTTTATCGCGAAATAAATGAAAAATCTTTCGTAAAAGTACACAATAAATGATTCAAGTGAACTATCATTATCTGACAGTCTATTTTCTAGGCACTTAACATTATAAATAGAAATTCCAGGTAGATTATAACGTTTTCGGCCCTAATTTTCCTGTTACATGCTTCATATACCGAATAAGAGTCTCTAAAAAGACTACTCAAAGTTACATAAAAGAAAACATGGATTAAATTTCCAATTTTTTATCGCACAGATCTCGTTAGTGTATCAATGATCTAATCCTATTGGCTCACGAAAACATGTGACTGTCGGCACTCTATTATTTTTTTTACCGGTGTACCCCTGGGATAAAGAATGACAATTTTAATGGGGGTTTCTATAAACATCTATGGCGCTATTACTGTTTCTCAAGACCGGCGGCGTTTTTGAAGTATTAAGGCGCATTTCACCTGACTTGTACTAACTACGGGTCTTGTAACCCTCATATAAATTTGATTATGAAGTAAAAGTGAAATTTTTCAAGGCTTATAGTTTTAAAGTGTAATATACTCTGGATATGGATGCCTCCATTTTCTATTCATAAAACTTTGTGAATTTCTAGTTATGTTATCTTACCAAGCCCCATGACGGGAATAGCAATCACCGGCAGTAATATCTAATAAAAGAGAGCTTCAATTTCCGAACTTGTTAATTAATGCTGCTGATTTCAAGGAGATTCCTATTAGAGTCTAATAGAAGTCTAATAATTAGGCTATAACGAATATAAATTAACAGACTATGCAGAAGACCCATTTGGTCTTAAAAAACACCACCCCACTGTTATAACGTCGCGTCGTTGACGAACAACGAGCTTAGTGAATGTACCCACCTTATCGCGATTGAAGAGAAAGTAAGCGCTCGCTAGGACCTAGATTTACCAAATTTATATAGGAACATTCACAAAAACTGAAGCAATTTCAACCAAAAAGAAGAGGAAATTAACATTAATAAAATCTGGCTACCCGTACTTAATTGCTCTCGCATCAGGTTATTCAATTCAACTAATAGAAACGCAGGGGATTCCAAACAATTCTGTATAATCTGCTTTCAGAACGACCTGGACACTTTGTCCGTTGCCTCATAGTCTTTTATAATGTATCACGCATCACTCTCAAAAATTGAAGTAATTTTCCAGAACATATTAGGAAATATTTCACAACTCTGTGTTACTGTAATAACCTGATATATAATGTAAAAATGAAAAGTTGTGTAATAAATCAATACAAATGAGGTAAAACATATTTTAATTTGTGAATATTCAGATGAACTTTCCCTGGGAAGTTATGAAATCAGTTATATTGGTAAAATAACTATCTACATTCTTCACAGCTCACATATCAAATGGGTAGATTTTACAGTGTATATTAAGTATATTTGGAACAGCCCATTAACATGTTATCGTGTTGTCGGAAAAGGATAATTGCTCGTAGGCAGTGTGCATCAAATAAAGAAGAACCAAGAAACTCTTTGCAAGGTTCAAAATAGATGAACATTTCAATCTAGCAGACCACTATTATAATATTCATGCAGTCATTGTTCACTGTGGTTCTGGTTCTGTTGAATTTGGTCATTATTACGCCTTAGTCAAAGTCGAAACGGACTGGTTTAAGTTTGACAATAGTCGTGTCACGAAGTGTTCTGGCGATGCATTGAATTTATTGGAGGGAGAGGACATTGGTAGATCAAGATCTTCAGATGATGTGGTGCTGAAGGTTTTTCCGGGTTTTCCTGCAGCTGAAAAAGCAAATGCGCCACGGGAATCAATGAAGTCGCCCCTGTAACCGATGACCGAAAACATCATGTTCAAGCGATAAAACTTGTGAAGAAAACTTGTAGTCATTCGTGATTTCATTGTTTTTCAATAAAGGTTTGTTGTGCAACTAGTGAGGTATTCAAAGTGATAAAAAAGTAAGTGATAATGGTCAAATTTAATTGTGTTTATATGAATGTGTATCACCAAGAAAGTATGACTTACATCAATACTTCCACCGTAAATGGAATGATGCGGAGTTTATCTGCTTACACATTCGTCTTCGGGTGACAGATAAATCAAGAGAAAGTTTTTCTGAAATTAAGTATATAAAAATATCACATACTAACAATTTTCACATTAGTTGCAGCAACCACGAATTCTGTTTAATATGTATACGTCGAGCAGGAAGAAATTAATGAATTTCCTAGAAGCATTGAAGGTGGCTTTTGCTTTAAATTTCATCCTCAATATTCAATATCGCAAAGATTTTTCAATAATATTAGAGTTGTTACAGCGTCTAATTTTGAAAATTCAGCAGATTCGCGTTCCAAATATAAAAGACTGTCAAACTTCGAAAGTGAAGATTTTATATGCGAAGATATGAAGATTAATGTGCTTGAAATTAACGTATGTTCCGTGTACACATTCCTCAGTGAGATATGATAAAATTATGTTATACACTGAAATATATTGCATTCGAATTGGATTCGAAAAGACACGTATTTTGGGCTAGTTGGCCCTTATCAATATAGTGTAGTCAAATGGCATAGATTGGGCAATGTCATGGTTGCAAATAAAAGCGCAGCTATATGCAGTCACAACAGAAGTCAGTCGCACATATGTGGTTTTCATAAGAAGACCTAGTATTCACAAAAGGCAGCTATAGCTAACTACGTGGAATTTTCAATACGGAAATGGTAACAATAGGAATGCTCTGATATATAAATCCAAGAGAAAGATTTATCGGACATACTTTTATTTTATTCAGTGCTATGCTTGATAAAACTTTCCCTTTGATATATAACACTCAACTATCAAATTAACAAGGCAAAAGTGAAATATGTTCATTGTGAAATGACAACCAAATATGTGAAAATACATTGTTATAATACATTGTAAAAATACAGTGAAAATGGAAATATACAATGTAAAAATACATTATTAATAAGGTAAATATTACTTCTTCTTCTGCAAAATTGCGTTACCTATCACAAAATTTTGATTCACTCTTGAGGAAATTTACTTAAAATATTATTCAAAATTACATTATCTATGCAGAATTAATCCAATAATCCAATTCATGTTTGACTGTTTTATTAGTATTTGTGGGAAAACACATAAGTTTTCGTGTTATTCTCCATTATATCAACGGTATTTGTTCTACATAATTTATAATCGATTGTCTTCGTTACAACCACTGTTGTATTTTCACATGACATTACGTTGGTTATTTGTTATGTGAATTTACACAAATTTTTTAACAGTCAGTCGTAGATGAAATGATCAGGAATTTAAACATGCAGACACAATCCTGATGAATTATTGCTTAAGGAATTGAGTTTCATGTAATATATATGTTTTAAAAGAATATATGTTTTATTTGCAATAAAACAGTTTACAATTCGGGAAAAGTATTTTACAGTCCAGTAAAGTCAATCCCTTAAGTGAAAATTCATAAGATATTTATAACTATTGATTTGGAACTTTTTAGGTAAACAGCAAGCATGAAACATTAATTCATCTTCAGGGAGGAACGAGCACACTACGTGATAAATCATCACTTAGGGCTTGTTGTGATATGTGGTTGAGATCACAACTTTGTTTTCAATTTTTGTTTTCAAGTCTGTGCTGTGCATATCTTTATATGAACATATATGGAGTCATCCTAACCCACAATTTCTCCCTGAAGATGATTGTTATAACTATCGAAATATTGGAAATATACTGTTATCAGAGTACACGTTTTCAGCTTGCTGCTTTTAGAGGAAGTTTTTCAAGAAGAAATGAAGGTCATAAAGCAGATGACATCTAATAACCATATTCCACTCCACTCAAATGAGAAAATCATCTCCAATAAAAACCAAAAACTGATCATGAATGAATTATATCCAAATTCTTAAAAATTATAGATAATTACGTCAATCTCTAGTAAGAATGATTTATTTAGGGAATATGTTATTCAATGCAAAACCCAAAAGGAATAAGAGGAAAAAATCGAACATATATAGAATAGAATGTGCTGTTCAGCAGCTTATACCATACTGACAGAAATTACTCATATCGTGAATATGTGTTATCAGATAAAAATAAGCTATATATAGTTTTTTTAACAACATAAGCACTATAGGTGCCTGTAGGCAGACAATAAATAAAGAAAACATGAAAATTGTCTATACGTGCAGTGTAGGAAGGAAGATGAATTTGTTGGAAACATTGGAAATGAATGAATTGAATAAAAATCCCAATTTCAAAACCCTCAATGACCATCTAGAACTATGCAGCTCCCTCCTTTTGAATTTGTGAGTTTTAACAACTAGTTGGTCCGTTGGTATTTTGAGCAATCCACGAATAGTGTTTTTGATTCAATGCTCAGTAATTTTGATTTGTTATGGAAGTTAAATAATTAGAATTGAAGGGGTTATATTTTTTAGGAGTGATTAATTTTTGGGAAAGAAAGTTTTTGGCTTTCTACTACTCCATCTTGATACAAAAAAGAAGGATGA
>WOGN01010773.1:0-10274 GCA_015342105.1 Leptinotarsa texana | reverse complement strand
AAGACAAGTTTGCTGACTGAGACTATTCAAAGGTTTACATTACGCAATAACTTTTCAGGGAGAACTTTTCACTTTGACCTTTGTATGACCTTTGATTCAAGCAGATCTTTCGATATGATTAATTAATGTCTGAGATTATGTAGGGTAATACGCTCGAGAGAGTCAAGACCTCTACAAAAAAAAAAAAGATTTATGAAAAAAATTTATGTTCTCCCATTTATACCACCCTAGAATATAATCTTTTGAACAAAACAGAAAGACATACATATCCCAATTTCTTTTTTGAAATGTCCAACTTCTACAGTAACTATGACTGTACCATGTGCCTCAAATAGAAAGTCATTGGTATATACCAATATTACTAACCACAACCTTTTCTAATAGGTTTCAGTGGAAATTGTTTTTTTTTTCATCAAAATGTATTTTTCAATGTATGGGAAAATGAAAGTAGAGCCTAGTTTCATTATAGCTGACTGACGACACGATTGAATTTTGAAAGTGTGAAAGTTTCACTGAGAAATTTGCAGTAAGAATTTTGTACCGAACATAAAAAAATTCGGACGGTAAAGCTATGCAAAATTAAAGTTTAGAATTCAATAGATAGGAACAAATTTTAGTAACTGTGACGTGTTATTATTATGAATCCCACCTTTCTTCGGTAGAACTCATATACTTTTGTTTTTTAGAGATATGCCAAATTGGTTTTTGTCACTGAACGATATTTAAATTCCAATTCAAAAAGAAATAAGAATAGAAGTGTACTCAGAAATACCAATTAGTACGTCATTATTTGGGTGTTATAAAAAGCTTTTTTTGTCCATTGTCTCCATCCCAAGTTTTATTTCTAATGATTAAAATTTGGATTGAATTTTCTTACAGAGGTGTTAGGACGGATATTCTGAATGAAAAAAATCAGGCTCCAATCCACCTGGTGACAGAGCTCGATAGAGTAACCGTTTTAGAGGTGATGGGACGATATAAGGAAAAAATCGACATCGAACAAGGTGGTGAACACGGCAGAACGGCTCTTCACATCGCCGCAATTCACGATCATGAAAAATGCGCAAGGACTCTGGTGAGATTTATTATAAGTAGTGAAATTGAATATTTGTCTCCCACAAATTTATAGAGAGTTCCCATTTGACAGTTTTATAATATTCCAACGGTAATTGATTCAAGTGAAATTTACAAAAAGAAATTAATTCATGTAAAATCCTGTCATCTATCCAGGTTTGCTGGAAATGAAATTTCTCAATTTGAAAAATACCGCCTGTTTCTTATGGATGATATTTGGAGATGCTGATATTTCAGTAGTTGGTAAATGACTTTCACTCTGAAATCTCATGCTCGTTGATTTGAATACAATTGAAATCCACTTTGAATAGAATTATTGTACCATTTTCAGTTATTGTATTCTCATTCCAATGTTCATTTCAATAAGTCCTGTCACTGTTTTTCATAATATATTTCATTATTCTCGAAGGTAGTTAGTGAACATATTGTTGATAAAAATAATGTTTAAATAAGTAATGAAAATTTGAATCATAGACCTGTGAAACTTCTATAGATACTTTTAAAAACATGAAAAACCTCGTTGTTGAATGAATGAACAAGTTTGTAACGCAACCAAATAATACACCATCAATAGCGCGTTTGACGAAAATCTACAACAAACTTGCCGCATTGTGTGAATGTCTAGACATTGGCTCTTCATCAGAAAAGTCCAGTCGATGTCATATACCTAGACTATCTCACTTTCGATAGGGTCCCTAATAAGAGATTGAGGTACCAACCCGAAAAATTTAGCAGTAGAAGTGTCGATATTTCAGTTACAAGTGATGTTTCCAATGGTCCAATCTCGGCTCTCTTCTTTTTACAATTCATGCAAAGTAATATTTCCTACCACAAAAGCATTTCTGCGTTGTGACACAAAAATTTTTCACAATCCACTGTCTAGTCATCATATTCTAAAGTTCAGTTTTTGATTCAATAATGTAGAGAGCGAATCGGTAAAAACGACCTGAGATTTTCTACTTACCTCAAGATAGTCATCTTGAAGCATTTTCTTCTTAAAAAGAATTGCGTATTACCGTCACTTCAGACCTCACCTGAGATTGGACTACATTGTCAAAGTGTGAAAGTGACAACTGCAAGAAGTTTTCGCATAAAACCTTTCGACATCAGTACAACTTCATGAAACCTATTTTCATCCATTCATACGCCGAGACTGTTAATGTTCAGTACTAATACTAGATCGAAAATGTTCAGTGCCGAGCTACAAATATAACTATATTATCAACCTACCGTCAAACGTTGAACGACTCATATTAAACCTGACAACTTTTCAGCATTGCAGATTCGCATATTTTGAAGAAATTTTATCATTTTCCTTTCATATTTTCAAGTATTATTATTCCAACCTGAGTCATACATTTTGTATTCAGACAACCATTTTCGAGTCTATAAGCTGGAACCGAAGAAAGAAAACTTCAAAACTAAACAGCGTCAAAATATTTTCTGCAAACTATTTTTGACGAAATTTATGCAACCACAACTTCAATAAAAAAATTATCAATTCCACATATCAATTTGCCAAACCACTCGAAAACATAATTGACATAACTTATCTTCAAGGAAGTGTTCACATGAATTTGTTTTACTGAGTTTCTTTAGATATACTGCCTTCGGCCTTCCAACATGTATAGCAACAAAAATAATAATTATAAAAATAATAATATCGCTACGGCACTCTTACGGTACTGACGAGACACCGGTGGCTCATACAAGCTACTTCGCCTAATGTAGTCCTTCTCGACCATCAGAGCAAGACGATATTTGTCATGGAGTTTTCAGCTCCTGGCGAGACGAATATCGTCCAAAAAGAAGAGAAAAAACGGATGAAGTATCGAAATTTTATCTTCGAACTTCGTAGACTCTATCCAGACCACTCTATCAAGATGGTTGTTGATTATTGCAGTACTTGGGGGAATGATGTCCTCTCAATCTTGAATCTCATAATCATGCTGGCTTGACGCACTATGGCTAAAATCTTAGTCGGATGAATGCAGAAGGCGCTTGCTTTGGGCACATAATTCACGAACCCAATGATCACTTACCCCATGTAGTGCGAAGTGATAGTTGGTTAATAATTCACGAAACCAATGATCACTTACCCCATGTTGTGCGAACTTTATGCCTCTACAGAAAAGGATCTCCATCAGTGCTTGAGGGTGGTGGAAGAATACAAACATGCTAGCAGTATGAAATTGAAAGTAGACAAATGTACAGTGGTACATCTCAAAAGAGGACGATCCGGTGACTATGGAGAGGCTGTACAACTCGTAGATACAATCATCTGGGTGCCGGAGAAACGTATACTATCCTCAGGGTGGAACAACGCCACTCACATGAAGGTTATTACAATGAAGAACTCTCCGCGGCATGTATCAGCACAAACTCAGACACCTATATCATGTCATCGGAACTGTTCCAATCTTAGTCTACTCGAAGAAGAATTAATAACTCGTAAAAATAAAAAAAGATGCATCTCCATAGGAGTTTACATCCCAAATCGGCAGTTCCACTGCTACACTTTCCCAAACAACATAAAGGCCATGCTTTTGAGTTTAGAGTGTCTATATGACAGAATGGTACTGGATGGAGCCTGTAAAGTCTTCTGCATGGTATGCGACCATTATATAGCAGAAATTGAAGCATTTCTCTTTAGGGCATCTGCTCGAGCAGCTGGTGAACTGAGTTCAGTTTTCGAAACCAAGGAACTATTCCAGGAAAAGGCACATATGGAAACCGCAGACACCACTTCACTACTGTGGCAATACATAAGCCAATGCTTCAACAACACTTGTCAAAGCACCTGACATTATCTTTCCTCAGGACGAGTGGGCTGAAGTCAAAAACTGGTAGTATTCTTCATGGCCTGCCAAGATGGTGTCCTCAATACCTCAGTCTACCGCAGTCGCATGATGAGTATAGTGGTTCCTGGCATAAGGTGCAGGACATCGTGCGAGGCGCCTGAGACCCAAATGCATATACGGTCTAAGCCTATATTCATCCACATAACGCGGCCCTAAGAGTGCTTCATTATCACCTACGACAATTCATTGTAACTATTTTCCCCATCCTCAGATTCATACTAGCTTATGGGCCTGATGTAGTTTTTCTCCACCATCAGATCCAGGCGAGACAAATATCGTCCGAAAATAGGAGGGAATACGGATAAAATATGGGCATGTCAAGATGGTTTGTCTGATAATTGGAGTATTTGGTGGAGTGATGCCTCTCTACTCTCCAGTCTCAAGATCTTAGCCGAACAAATGCAGAAGGATGTCATTCTTGTCTCACAACGCTTGCTTAGTGCACATGATTCTTGGACCTAATGATCACTCACCTCACGCTGTGGGGAATGAGGGTGCTGGCGCGCCCTTCTGAATGTATTGCAACATTGGGTAAAAAAAATATCACTCTAATCCATGATCCAGTAAACCATGAACTTTCGAGCTTGAAGTGTCTACACAACAAAATGGTACTGGATGGAGCCTGTATAGTCATCGAAAGTTCGAATTGAAGCACTCATCTTTAGGGCAGCTCCCGAGCAGCTGATGAATCCGGTTTAATTTTTGATAGTGAAAGAGGGATTCCTAATTCTGCCACCGAATTGGAATCCGTCCAGCAAATAGCCCATACGAAAACAACCGCAGAGTTCACTTCACTCCTACGGCAACACAAGGATGAGCCATTTTCTTCAACAACACCGAAGACCTCGACTCATTAAAGCGCTTGAATATCGCATTCTGCAGGTTGAGTGATCTAAAATCTGAAACTGAGAGATTCATCATGGCCTGCCAGGATTGTATTTTCAACCCCTGAATCTACCGCAGTCGCGTCGTGTTATTTTGTTACCACTTACGGTACTTTCACGTTATCGACGAGACACTGGTGTTGCCCAATGCTCCGGGAATATTGAATCCATTGTGGCGAGCGAGAAGTGCCGAATTTGATTCCCCATCCTCAGGCTCAAATGACTTAATAAGCCCGATGTACGTATTCCTCATCATCAAAGTAAAACGATATTAGTCGTGAAGTTTTCAGCTTCTGGCGAGACGAATATCGTCACTTTTCACTTAATTACAATCTCTTCAACAACTTTTTCCATTACAGATATCTGAATTTGGGGCTTCTCCGAATAAACCGTGCAACAACGGTTACTACCCGATTCACGAAGCAGCAAAAAATGCGTCTTCCAGGACTTTGGAAGTTTTTCTTCAGTGGGGAGAATCTCGCGGATGTAGCAGAGAAGAAATGATTTCTTTTTATGATTCAGAAGGCAATGTTCCTCTCCATTCAGCAGTTCATGGAGGAGATATTAAAGCCGTTGAGCTATGTATCAGGTTAGTTTACGAGTTCCACAAAAAAGTTTCACAGACTCATTTTCTTAAAAATGGACTTCACAAATATGAAGGCTGCTGTTGGTACTTAAAACTGGCGGACAAAATATATTTAAGTTACTGATATGGCCAGAATATACAAAAAATAAACACCTGCAAGTTGAGTACGAATAGCATTCCACATGTAAAGGGTGTAGTTAAAAACAGCTCAGGGTAAAACATGACTATATGAAAGAATGAATAAACAACAGTGATCCGTGACCTATCAGCTGATGAGAAAGAGAAATGTGAACATTATTATCCATATTACCACTTTACCATAATCGCAAAATATTTTATTTTTACATGACGCTATGAAAAAGTCAAAAGTATCGGATCAGATTATCTAGCTGTTTACTCTAAAAATTCCTTTTTCTCAATATACATTGATTGCGAAAATGTTCTTTCTACGGCAAAACAGTATGGTGAAAATTTCCTTTCAAACAAATACATTTCTATAAGGGCAGAAATGATAATGTAAAATATATGTAACATCCTGAATGAAAAACCACCAAACAAAAAACCATTCAATACTGCAGCCTTGACTAATAACAAACCCCTGGTGTATTCCACATGAAAGTGTGGTAGAATTGTTTTGTGTCGCATTCATCTAAGTCGAGCTTTTATTAATTTCATCTCGATGATGGAATTAATGAAATTCTGCTTGAAGGATCTTGTTTCTTTGTTGAGAAGACAGTTTTTCTCGATTTTTTTGTATGCCACCACGAAAACAATGAGCTCTTGCAAATATGATACATAATGGCCCATCGAAAACGTTCGCAAAACTTTTTTTGCAAAAATCCAAATACACATCGAGTTTGTATGTGAAGAAAACAAGTATTGGCCTCAGAACGATTCTAAAATCTCCAAACCTCATAAATGGGGTCTCAGTTCCCAAAATGTTCCACTAAAAGGGGGGTCCAATAATAATAGCACCCGCCTGAGAAAGAACGTTGAAATTTCACCATATATTTCCAATCTCGGGGCATTTTCCGTTCACTGTTATCTGTGGTTGTTACTAATTATGACAATTATTATAGCTTCAAATCATTACCATTTAATTTTATAATAATGGTGGTAATAATCCTGTATATACTTTCAATCAGTATTTTAATGGTATTGTGTTTTTGAGGACAGAATATTATTGTTTTGTATTCACCTCAGGTTTTTTTGGTTTCCTATAAGTGTGATTGGAAAAATGTTTAGCATACATAGTACCTCTATTGCCTTGAAATTTCATGCAACTACCATACTAGAAATATAAGAGTTTCCACTGTACATCCCTATTTTGTTTAGATGCTCTCTCAACGGACAGTGTCCAGCGAGTATCTGGAGCTGATCCCTGTTTTGATCAAGCAGTTCTCTTCTCGAACGATTATTTTATAAAGGTTTTCCCTTGTGTGTTCCGGGGTGTATTTTTCCAGTATTCTCTATGTTCCTCATAGACCCACTTTTCGTTCTGGTACCGTACTAAAGACATCAGTACCCCCACAAATGGTTCAGGGTCTATATATTGAGTTAATGATCCGTGTCTGATCCACTAATTAACTCTTTCGTTGTTTGCGATGCCTGAGAGTCCTGGCACCCAGTATATATAACTACTGCAATATCACCTAGTCAGTACTGAAATCTAAAATACCTGTTTCTCTATTCAATAAATTGACAAAGAGGTTAGAGCTCCATCCTTTCAACCTTCGAACTAACGAAAACTTATACATCTCTCGTCATGTGTCAGCCATGTTCAGAAAATAATTTTCCTTTCTTGCTGTTTTTTTTTTCATAATTCGATTACTAAGGATCTCATGCAATTCTTGAAATCCACATTTAAAAAAAACTAAAAGCAAAATTCAATATGTGATCAGAAGAATTAAATGTATACAATAAACTATGATCTTGTTGTATACTCCTAACAATTTGTTTCATCACACAATCTATTTTTATTTGGTCCAGTCATTTTATTTTTTTTCTTATACTGAATATTAGGTTAAGTGCAAGAGTAGCTAATAGCTAAACTTCACCTATTATGTAATATTAAAAACTGAATAAAGTCGATTATTATTATTATTATTGTTTTTATTATTATTATTATATATTAAATATATTTCTGTCCTTCAGTTTCCTCTAGTCTTGTTGGCATTCCCAAACCATTCTCGATGTCACTCTTGGTAGCCTGGCTATCTGTGAAAATATTGATCTCCTAATTTCATTGAGATCTCTAATAATCTGAGAGTTGAAAATATATCATGTTGTGTGACCCATTTGCTTTAAGCGGTATTATTAACTTTCCTTTTCTAATGTCAAGCAGTAAAACATAGACACAAATTATTTTGTGGACGGTATAATAATTTAGATATAATTTTGCAAAATGTTCTGTTTTGTTTGGTTTCCGGGTTTTGCCGTGGTCTTCTTTGGTTACAATCTCCAAACATTTCAACTGCAACTGCGGCAGTCATCTTCAGTGGCGTATCAAATGTAACTGAAGCTCTCATTTCTGTCTGTCATTTATAGTGCTGATTTTTCGGGCACTTTCTGTGATGGAGGGTTCTCGCGTACTCCTCGTGCGATTTGGGTGACTTGGCTTCGATTTGTCGCCTTTCAATGCTGTGTGACAGATCTTTGGTAGATATTTTTTTCCTTTTTGTTGAAGTTTGTTTGATGTTTTGTGTATTTATATGGCTTCTGAATACATTCTTGTTGAATAATGATTCAACGTTGCTAGCCTCTTGGTGTTTCCGACAAGGATTCTTGTGTTCCCCGTCTTACAGTGCATATTCAGCGACTGCAAACTCCGCTTGTGCTCAACTAGGCAGGTATCAATGCTTCTTTCCGTCTTTTCGTCTTTTGCTGATCTCAGGGCACCGATATCTTCTTCGTTGGCTTGAAGACGGTGTTAAATTTCTCCTTCTTTAAAATTCTCCCGATTCGGTTGGTGGCACCTTTTATGTATGGCAGGTAGACAATGTCTTGGGATTGATCTTCACTGGTATTTCTCTTCTTTCTCCTTGGAGGCGTAGCGCGGATTATGTCTTTTATGTCGTAGCCGCTCGCTTGTAGCACAGTTGTTAGATCTTTTATTTCGTCGTCGACGTATCTTTCTTCACATATTCTCAAAGCTTTGTTCACTAGAGTATTGATGACGGTTCGTTTCAGTTTTGGATGATGGTTGGATCCATTATGTAGGTATCGATCTTATGGCCTAGTTAATCACCTTCCTCGATGACCAAAACACCAATAAATGGAATTTGGAAGCTTTCTTCTAATTCCTTGGTAAACTGGATTTTTGAATGAAAGTCATTCAGATGATTTAGGAAGTTTTTTTTTCCATGGCTCCAAACAACGAACGTGTCACCACGTTTGAATGGGATAAATGGACTACCCATGGCAACTCCATCAACTTGTTCATTAAAGGTTTCATTGCATTGAAAATAAGATATCGTTAGTGAATGTCGAAATAAGTTGATATTTTGTGGAAAGATCTCCTCTATGTAGCTAAGAGATTTTTCGAGTGGTACATTTGTGAATAAGAATACATTATCGAAGCTAACTTGTTTCCAAGGTGATGCCTTTCAAATGTTGGATGAAGTCAGTGGAGTCTCGGACGTACGTCTTAGTCTTCCCAACATGTTTCTGCAGCATATACGCTAATGCTTGTCGAGGTTATAGGATGGTGATCCTATGGCACTTGACATCGGTCTCAGTAGTACGGTGGTGTGAATTTTAGGTAATCCATAAAGCCTCAGTGGTGATGTTTCTTATCTGAAAAGTTTTTTCTTTGTTTTTGGTGGGAATGAAGATTCTTTTGACAGTTGATTGGTCTTTCTCAGGATTTTCTTTTTTGTGTTTTTTGACTGACAAGGTTATTGAGTTTACTTGTGTAGTCCGAGGTGTTTAAGACCACTGCTGCGTTTCCTTCATCAGCAGGCAGAATTATGAAATTTTCGTCAGCATTAAGACTTCTTATGGCGAACTTTTCTTGAAATGTTGAATTTCAGAGGTTTGGATCTTCTCAAAATTCTTGCAGATTCGCTTCATAATTCTTCTTTAATGTCAGCAGGCAGTGGTTTCCATATTCACGATGATTTCTTCTGTGAATATTATCGTTGGTATTACGCTGAAATTTTCCCCTTTAGCTAGTAAACTTGTTTCGTCACTGGTGAGAGCGCAATTGGATTTATCGATAATAACATGTTCGATGTCTCTGAATCCGGTATTTCATCTTCTATCTCTCACTGGATGACTGTAATGTTGAATCCATTAATTTGAGGGTTAATTCATCAATATTGTCCCAGTATTTCAGCTCCAGTAAGTTGCTATGCTTCAGATAATAAATGGCATGGCAGAAATGATAGATTCAGTTTCAGTTGATACGTCGAAAATAGTACTTCAACTACGCCACTGAAGATGACTGCCGCAGTTGCCGTTAAAACGTTTGGAGATTGTAACCAAATAAACCACGGTAAAACCCAGAAACCAACCAAAACATTGACACCAACTGTGAAAGCCTACATTCCTCTTCAAATCACGTTCTATTTACGAAATATTCTATTCCTTTGTTCTCTTTGGCATATATCAAAGTGAAAAATCCAGGAAATTTACGATGACGAAATTTAAATATCTTCATTTTGTCGAAGAGTAATTATTACCACATTATACAGTGTGTCCAAGATAAGAATCCTAAGCATGGGAATCTCAGTACCTGTTGGAGATACAGCTTAGGTTAAATTAGGAAAAAGTTGTGTTCTTTAAAGCTTATTTACATGCCGTTTAGAAACTTGAAGAATTTTCATGGCCTGCTGAGATATTTGGGAAAAACGAGAATTTGACAATATC
>WOGN01010772.1:0-10274 GCA_015342105.1 Leptinotarsa texana | reverse complement strand
ATCAGGCGAATAAATCGCTTTTGCAGAATGAATACTCTCGTTATCTCGGTCGCCCTGCCCCACACGATTATGTTGCAGCTGATCGCTGAGTAGACTAAGGCATAGTATAAGTTAATCAGCTGACATCGGTAAAAATTCGATTTCAGACTATTCATCGCGAAGTAAAGTTTATTCAATTTTTTACATAGGCAGTCAATTTGTTTGTTGAAGTTCAATTTATGGTCAAGTTCTATTCCAAGAAATTTGGTGCATTTGGATGAGTAAATTATAGTGTTAGTGCTAGTTAATAGTTTTAAATTGTTTTCATTCTTCAGCGGTGCAGTAAATTCGATCATCACAGTTTTTTTCTCGTTTATAATAAGATGGTTTCTTTTGCACCATTGTGCGAAGTTACTCATGACTGCTTGTGTTGAAATTTCCAGCTCAGATAGGCCATCAGCTGCAACTATAATTGTTGTGTCGTCTGCGTAAATGAATACGCGTCCATGATTTATATATGAGGGTAAGTCGTTCACATATAGTAGGAATAAAAGTGGGCCTAACACCCCTCCTTGAGGGGTACCAATGAAGGTATCGAATTCACTAGAAAACTCATCCTCAATCTGAACCTTGAGTTTCCTGCCCGTCATATAAGATTGGATCCATGACTGGATTGGTCCTCTGATGCCCATCGCTTCTAATTTAATTTTTAGATATTCAGGGTTGATTGTATCGAAGGCGCGAGTCAGATCGAAGAAGATTCCTGCCACATATTTGTTCTGGTCGATATTTTCGTGGATGTATTGTGTCAGTTCTATTGAAGCGGTTTCTATCGAGTAATTGCGGCGGAAGCCGTGTTGGGATGGGGTTATTATATTATTTTGATTGAGGTAGTTGATTATCTGATTATACACGGCTGTTTCAATGATTTTGGAAAAGCAGCTAAGTATACATATCATCCTATAGTTTTCGACAGATTGGGGATCATCCTTTTTGAACACAGGGATGGTCTTGGTAGTTTTTAATTTATTTGGAAACACACCTTGGGTGACAGATAAGTTAGTGATCTCAGATAATTGAATGGAGATTTTATCAACACATTCTTCTAGTACAATAGCTGGTATTTCATCAATTCCTACAGAGTATTTCTTTTTCATTGTTAGTATTATTTGTTTTATTTCATGTTCGTTGACTGGCGCAAAAAACATAGATTTTGCGCTTCGTATGTCGTTAGTTGTACACATATTTCTTGGTAAATTGAGGCTTTGTATGGTGTTACTGACAGAATTTGCGAAAAAATCCCCAAAGTGGTTTGCTATATCGGTATTCTTTGTCAAGTTCGTCCCATTCACAGTAAGGGTGATTTCTTTTTTCTGATTGATCCTGCCCATTTTTTCATTAACTAATCTCCAGAGAGATTTGGCTTTATTATTTGATTTGTTAATTAAGTCAGAGTGATATTGTTTTTTTTCTTTGCAAATTTTTATATCCACAGATTTTTTTACATTTTTATAATGTTCTGATATAGTAGGGTCATTAACTCTTTTCTTAAGCCAGTTCAGATCTCTCAGCTGTCTTAGTTCGGAATGTAGTTCTGCAGAAAAGGGTATTTTTCCTGGTTTTAATTGTTTTTGTAATATTATTTGTTTTGGGAATGCTTTGTCAAAACACCACTGGAAGTTCACCATGAAGTTATTGAATATGCTGTCAACATCTACTTCATGGGGATTTTCTGTCATTGTATTTTCATAAAGGTTTTTGAATTGGGCAAGAGTTTGTTTGTTAATTTTCCTTTGTACAATGTTTTGTTCCCTTCGGTCTGGTGTTTTTTCCGAAGACCAAGACATGAGTTGTGCTAGATGATCAGAGGCGCCCAGGCAGGTTAGTTTACAAAAGATATTTTCAATATTACTTACGATATAATCTAGTCCGCTAGAGCATGTTTTATTACCATATTGTGCAACACGTGTTGGTCCATCATATGGTAGTTTCAGATTGTACATTTCAAATATATCAAAGAGTTGTTTTTTATATTGACAATTCCCCATGAAATTTATATTGAAGTCACCACAGAGAATGATGTATGTATACTTAGCTGTTACGTAATTCAAGGTACTGCTCAATTTGTCAAGGAAGGCTTGTGGGTCTGAGTCTATTGATGAACTACGGTATAGGGTGATGATACATGTACTTTTTTGGATGCTAATAGCCGAACACTCAAAGTGAAGTTCCGAGGATGAGTCCACTAGACATTGGATATTGGCACAATTCTTGCTGATTTCGGATTTAGCAAATATTGCTGTGCCCCCATGTGTAATTTTCGTCCTACAGTAACTAGAGATAAGTTGGTAGCCTGATATGATGGTGGATCTCATTTGATCTTCGCTCATCCAGTGCTCGGATATACAGAGGAAGCTTGGGTCGTGGATGTTACAGAATAATTCTAGAATGTTAATTTTGTTTGCTAAGCTTTGACTATTCAGATGAACTAGCTTAAATTTAAGTGTGTTTCTTATCTTGTCATGGTAATCCTGGGTGAGGCTGGATTCCGAAAATTTTCGGTGGTTTGTTTGCACTGGTTCTCTCGGGGTTGGTGGCTTCGTGGATTGTCCAGAAATCGCTGCCCTAGTTTGAAGTTGAAGCGGTCGAAGTGTATGTTTTCGGGCCAGAAGTCGGATTCGTAGACTTTTTGCTGCAAGCACTGCTCGACACCTATCATAAAAGCTTGGTTGTTGATGCCAGTGAAGTGTGTTGCGAGTTTTTTCACGTGGATGTCTTGCGAGTCGGTGCGTTTTTTGATATAATTTTTGATATTGCCTTCTGTTACTGCATCCGGTACTCTTGATAAAAATAGCCAGATTTTTTTATCTGATTTTCCGATTCCATGGAATTCGTTATCACCTTTACCACTTCCTATGTTGCTATTTTTCATCTTTCTCTTTCTCATTACTGGGATAAATCCGTCAGCATCATTCGGGGTATTTGCTTTGTTGGTAGCAGAACTTGAGGGTCTGTTATTGTTGTCTAAGTCACTAGTGAGATTTATTATCTCACTTACTTTTTGTTTGGTTTGAATTCTCATAATTTCCGCTGCCACTTGGTTTACGTGCATGTTTGTATCACCCTGTAGGTTGGTATTCCCCACATTCATAGATAATGAACTTTCATTGTTTTTACTATAGTTGTCATGGTTATTTTTTTTGTGTTGTTCACTCATTGTTTTGTCTGCCTTATCTACTATTCCTGTTTTTACAGCACATGTTGATGATTGTTTATTGTTTGCAGCTCGATTGTTCCCGTTCGTTGGTAACAATTTTTCTTCAAGGAATACGATTTTCTCTTCAAGTAGCTGAATCACTAGGCACTTGTCCGAGATTATGATATCTTTGTCCATCAGAATTTGTCGCAATAATTTGTTTTCTTCTTTGAGGTACGTTTCTTCTGTCATTTCTGTATCAGTGGTTTGTTGATCGGGTTCGTGTTTACATTCAGCCCTTTTGAGTTCACTAGCTTGTTTCAGACAAGCTGGGTGGAAACTTTCACAACACTTTATACAGGTAACTTTATTTTTGACTTTTTTCGATCAGTGTTTACATATAGAATTCACGTTTTCTTGCGGAGTAAATAGCTGGTCATCTTGTGCAGACGCCATCGATATCCTCGCATGGATAGTTTATGAAATTACTATGGATCTTCAGCAAGTAACAGCCGAATAAAAAATGGCAAGCGATGAATGAAATAAAATGATGAAATATTTTCCCATTCATGCAAGTAATGACTATTTGAAAACCGCCAAATTCATACAAACACGTTTTCTGAACATTAACATGTGAGCTCACAATCGAATTGAAAACTTCGCCTCTTTCACAAAAAAATTAATTAGGAGGAAGTTTGATCTTCCTCTTGAGGATGATCATTTGGGGATGGAAACACGTGCCGAGGTATGAAAAATAACAGTTTGGTGTTGGGATAAAACTCCAGTAATATTCATTACTACACCAAATGTTCCAAACAGTGTAATCACAAATAATTCAAATGAAGAAATAAAAGTATTTCTGCTAAAGATAATTATAACTCCTCAAAGTTTTCCATTTCAAAGTAAAAAACCTCAACTTTCGTCTCACTGCTGATATGCAAAATTTACGAACAGTTAGTCGAATGAGTTATGTTGATTTATAATAGTAGATGGGTAATTATGTTTGTGAATAATTTTCACTAATAGTTGACTTATAGATGCTCTCATATGAGAAAGTTGCTGTGGTCATGAAGGTGGGAATCTGGCATTTTCAACAAACAACAACCTTATATCAACCATTCAACTGAAAATCTCTCCAGTATGTTATTATGACTCCCATACATGATTTTCCAGAAGATATATCATAGGTATGCACTACCTAAATACTTCCCGGAGGGTGTTAGCACCTCAACTGTTATAACAGAAATTACACAAAGTCTATATATATTCAGTTTCATTCGCTCTGTCCAAAGAAGTACTGTAATAACTAATATTTCATATCACGATATAATAACTAACACTTATTATTTCGGACCTCTAGCTATTAAATATGATTATGGATGCATGCTTATTCAGATTGAAATTATCAAATCTTATTTGTCTTACCTTTATATTCTGAATAAAATTATTCACCGACAGATCATAGAAAAGAAATATGTCTGTGAATAAGTTGAAAACCTTTCCACCTAGCTGAAATGGACAGTGAAAGGTAAAAAACACATTTTCCAGAACGTTGTTCAAATAATCAACTGACCGTTGTGATTTGAACATTTTCACACATATTTTTGAAGACACCTTGTAAGGTAGTGAAGAGTGTAATGTAGTTATTGACGTTGCTATACCAAAAACAAAGACGAAAGGTAAAACTCTGATGTAGCAGCTGGCAATCAGGATGAATTTTTGAAGAACTTGGACATTGAAACTTTCAAAATCAGGTATAATAACCACTAAGACTTTTTTGTTATTTTTAGCATGTTGGTTTTCTGAAACAGAAGTTTTCACATTGTATAAATTTTCATACCAGCATTGGAGCACCGGTAAATTGAGCTGATTTTTTTTTAGGCGTGTTTTCATATCATCATCAGTCAGCATGTCCTCCTGAAGAAAAAAATAATATAATTAAAATATAGTAACAGTAAAAGCACGAAATTAAGAGATCTATTCTTGGCCAGTGAATAGTTGGACATTTGTGAGCATTCAATTGAAAGTTAGGTACTATTTTTGAACACTTCAATACCTAACCACACAGCAACGTTTAGGCCACTTGCTCACATTTGAAATACGAATGACTAGCGAATCATCCCAACTCCGCATGGTTGCAACGCTGATACTAAATATAAATTCACTCAACAGAAATTTAAGGGCATGGAGAAACAGTGATGAAGCAATAATTTGTTTTATGGAGGCGCCTTAAAATTTTTTCTTATTGCACATCTACTATATCATAAAAACCTAAAAAATTTCAGTCTCCAAAAATATAATGGTATGGAGAAACAGTGACGAAAAGGTATCTTTATTTTATGAACGCGTCTTTTTTCCCGCGGCTGGCGCCCTAGTTGGAATATTTAAAATTCATTTCTTATTGTACATCTACAACATAAAACGCACCTACATTGTAACCCTTTTTTTGGGTTCACTTGCACGGTGCTCTTCGTCTGGGAGCTTATGGGTCGTAAATTAGAAGGGAACTTTAAATTATTGATATTGAAATGGGCGCCACCGGGTTTTGTTATTATGGTATTTAGAATTATGTCAAACACGGAAAACATAATTTGACCGATTAGTTATAAGACAAATATCTTCAGATACTACAAAGAATATTATTCCAACCTGATGAAAAATGAAAAATACCTAAAGATAAAAAACATTTAACTATTTGACCATTCAAATAAAAATGTGGATGAAAAACGAATTTTTGGTGTGGTATTCCATGTTTATATCAGCCTAACAAAATTTGTTAAGATGTTTTTCTTTGTTACCGTTAAACGAAACTTTAATAATAATTTATCAAAATTAAATTTTGTGGAATGAGATTTTATCTTAAAATGTTCACTAACAGTATGATCAATAGTTAGTGAGGAACATTTATAATAAAGCAAAAATAAACGTATTCTAATATTAAAAAATGTTTGAAAGTCTGGCCTTTATATCCCACGGAGGGTGAAATCCGGAATACAGGGTTACGTTTCAGGGGTAAAAGCAGCAGGTAATATGATACAATTTGAATGATGAACTTCTCGGAAAATGTTCCCCTTCAGATTGTGTTCTTCTGATCTCTGTTTGGAAAAGTTGTTCTGCAGAGACTAAACCACACATATTTCATGAAAATGATATGAGTTTTTCTAGTGGAGTCAGGAACGAGTCTTCTCCAAAAGAAACCATACGAAAGGTATATGCTTGAATATTTACATCGTTAGAAGATGGGTCTACTTTGTTTAAAAGTGAATGGAGTTAATAACGAATAGTTTGAAAAACTTCTCCCTAAAAGAGATTTCTCTTCAAAAATGGTTACTGATTGTGACAAGAATGGTTCTACAAAGTGATGTAGGTGCAAGAACCATACAGCAATTTAAATCCAATTGGGAAAATTTGCATAAAAAGCAGTTTGCTGAGGTAAATTGGCAACCACCTTCAAACGTATGGTTTTTTCAGATGATCCAAATAATCAGAACCATGATAGTATAAAGACCACGGCAGAATTATATAAGGATGAGACTTATGCAACTTGTTTGTTTTTAGAAAATGACTTACATGAAAAAGCAATGAAGCAAGAATCAATGAATTTTGACGCATGTGATAGTACTTTTTAAAGCCCATATGGAAAATTTACTCAGCAGAGTAAGTCGCCTCCTAATGAAATAAGAACAATTAAATATATTAGAGATTGTTGAAAACTTTTCGTGAGCAAAACAATAGCAAAATCAATACTCCTGACCGCTCTGGATTGAATGGTTCCGTTCAGTCCATCTCGTCTTGTGTTCGTAAATCTTTTGCTGGAAAAATCATCACTTGTTTACTTTGTAGTAAATGTTCAAGCGGTAGCGAAAACTTATGTGAATTTCTGGAACTTCATCTGGCTTTTCCTAATATGACTAATAACCAGTCCGTGCAAGAGCTTATTGTTAAATCATCTGAAAATGGAATTTTTAACAGGTGATGATCGACTGTATTGCCAAACATGCGTCAAACTAACTGACTATTATTAGGAAACAAGTATAGGTCAGGCATCAGTCAATCTAATAGGAACACTGATGATCTTCAAACAAGACAGAACCTCTAACGGAAGCAAAAAACTCTATGGAAGGTTCGAAATAGATGAACATTACAATCTAGCAGGCCACTATTATAATATTCATGCAGTCATGGTTCACTATGATTCTGGCGTTGAATTTGGTCACTATTACGCCTTAGTCAAAGACAAAACGGACTGGTTTTAGTTTGACGATAGTCGTGTCACGAAGTGTTCTGAAGATGCATTGAATTTATTGGAGCCTCTGATGACACCCTACATTTTGTTTTATAAGAGAGAGGACATTGGTGGATTAGGATCTTCAGATGATGTGGTGCGGCAGGTTTTTCTGGGTTTTCCTGCAGCTGAAAAAGCAAATGAGCCACTGGAATCAATGAAGTCGCTCCGGAGCGCCAATTAATTTTTATTGTTGTTTCTATTTTTATCGTTGTTTTGATAAAATTTAATATCAGAGATTTAGTTAGAAAGCAAGAAGATGCTAATTCAGTTAGATTAAACGAGGTTAATTCTTTCAGAAAAACTCGGGAAACTAGAAAAGTAGCTGTTAATTTCCATAATAACCCTAGTAAGTCATTTTCAAAGAGAAGAAAAAAAATCAGAAAGGAAAATCACACGGGGAATGAATTGCAACTCTCTCCCAATGAAGAGGCAGATGATAGTAAGGTAGAAAATGACATCCAATCTTCTCCTTAAAAAAATATCACATGCTGGAATTGTGGTGGAAAAAATCATGTTTTTTCATCATGTCTTTTGAAAAGAAATGTATATTGTAATTCAGGCGTCACTAGTAAACAGTGTCACTCCTGCACAAATCGTGAGAGGCGCACGTCAAAATGGCTGATGTATCCAGTCTCTAGTAATGGCCAAACATAACTTTCTTTCTATAGTTTCTTGTAACTCTGTTGATACAAAACAAACTTCTCCTCTTTTTATTAAGCGTATTTATTAACCGACCTCACATCAAGGTGAAATTATTTTATCGAGACATTTCAATTTTGTTAGATTCTGGTTCAACTACATCGGGGAGCGTGTCCTACGACGCCGCCCCCGCTTGCATCGTTTACCCTTCTTGGTTGCGGCCGGTTGGCCTCCCAAACCTGAGCCCTAGGGATTTCAGAACTGAGCTCCTGTCTGGGTACGACGATAGGTTGGTATGCCTCAATTAACTCTTGTTCCAAAAATTGGGTTTGGTTGAGGTACTGGCCCCGCCATGAAGCCACCCTAAGCCTCACTCAGCTTCAGGGTGACCCCCTGGTATTCCCCCACCCCGTAGTTCTTCCGCTATGGCGCCAGTTACAAGCTGGAACCGGATACAAGGTGCTCCTGTGCTCAATGTACCCCTCTTCTCCTAGGGGCATCTCGACACCTGGTGTCGGACGGCCTGCGCTGCGTATACTCCCAATTCCCTTTCGCCGATATTTTCAGCGAAACTTTCCATGTTTCGAAAGTCTTGTCCGTCGCGATATCTTTCGAAACTTTCCCTGTTTCGAATGTCTTGTCAGTCGCCGTTTCTTTAGAAACTTGCCCTGTTTCGAAAGAGGCCAACCTGACCATAAATTTGAAGAAGTGTGAGTCCTTGAAAACTTCCTTGAAATTTTTAGGCTTTGTAGTCGATGGCGATGTTCTTCATATGGATCCAGATAAGGTTTTAGTTATGTTGAACTACCCAAGACCAACCTATTCGACAAAAATTAAAAGATTCATAGGCATTTGCTCGTGGTACCGACGCTTCATAAGTGGATTTTCTAGTTTATTGGTCTCCTTGAATTCCTTATTGAACGGCAAGGAAAAGAAGCAATCAAGTTCTTGGACCTCAGAGGCCGAATAAGCGTTTATTAGTATGAAAAATGCTTTAATTTCAGTACCGATCCTTTCGCTGCCAGACTTTACTCAGACATTCACAACTCTAAGTGATGCTTGCAACACTGGTATTGGTGGTGTACTAACACAGGTAACACAGGGATGAAAAGTTCATTGCCTATGCCAGTCGAGCACTCAGTCGTTCAGAAAAAAATTATTCCATCACAGAAAAGGAATGCCTAGCGGTGATCTTTTGCAATGAAACGTTTAGGCCGTATATTGAAGGTGTGATATTTCGTGTTCTCACTGACCACTATTCCCTTCTATGGCTAAATAATGTTAAAAATTCCCTAGGAAAATTGGCTCGATAGGCAGTACATTTGCGTCAGCATAACTTCGAACTGATCCATCGAAAAGGTGCGTTTAACGTATATCCTAATACCTTGTCAAGGATACTTTACCAAACCCAAGATATAGCCACTTTGAAAATACATCTTTATAATATGATCCTTGGTTTGAATCTCTTTGTGAAATAATTATCAGATCCCCAGATATTAATTTTCAATGGAAAGTCGACAAGGTTCAGTCTATAAATTTGTCCCTTCCCTTCTTTCAGTACACACCAATTTTCCCGATTGGAAAGTACTTGTACCCAAAAACTCGAGGCAGACTGTCTTGAATTTGTGTCATGATTCAATTACTTCTGGTCATTTTGGTTTTCGAAAAACCCACCCACCTTTTAGTTGATTGTGATATTTTCTACCAAATATACGCTTCTGTGTCCCATAAGGAAAGCTTCAGCGGAAAACATTGTGAAGTTCATGGAAAGTAATGTATTTTTAGTTTTTGGGGTTCCTCACTTCATATTGTGTGATAATGGATCACAGTTTGCAGGAACTGTATTTTTAAAGTTAGCTTCCCAATACTAAATTGATGGATGTAGCCGTTACTATGTAGTAGGAAATCATAATGAAAAAAGAAATGAAACTTTCTATGTTTTTACCACTTTCATTTGTAACTAACGTTACTGCAGTTTCGTCCTATACGGACATTTTCAAACTTATACAGTAAACTAAAAATGATTCATTACATTCGCTATTATATACCACCCCTGTAGGTACTAATAGAAATAGAGGCACTTGACTTGATTGAGCACCTGCATTTACAGTTCACAATGTGGATGTGCCAATTTAAAAACCGGAGAGTAAATTGAATCGATTTGATCATTTA